>WNWK01020555.1:0-35613 GCA_009830355.1 Cherax destructor | reverse complement strand
AGTGTGTCTACCATTGCTCTGTTGCTCTCGTCGTATTCTTCTCTTGGCCTCCTGCAGTTCTGTGGCGGGTTGTACATTACAGCAATTACCACCTTATGGCCCTCAGACTGAATTGTTCCTACTATGTAGTCCCTTTCACCCATTCCATCCATTCCTTCCACTTCCTCAAATCCCCACCTGTTCTTAATGAGCAGTGCAACTCCTCCTCCCCTCTGCTCCCTCTATCTTTCCTGAGGATTTGATATCCGGGTGGAAAGATTGCATCTGTTATCATCCTGGTGAGTTTCGTTTCTGTGAGTGCTATTATGTCTGGGGATGTCTCCTTTATTCTTTCATGCCACTCCTCACATTTATTTGTTATACCATCTGCATTTGTATACCAAACCTTTAACTTCTTTTCTAAAACCGTAGTCTGGGGGGTATGTTGGGGTTGGGAAAGTGGGAGATCTGATGGGGAACTATGGGTGGTTGGTGTGAAGGTGGAGTTTGTAATGAGGTGGGTGGAATCATTGGGTATGGCATGTGTGTTTTGGGTTAGGTTGTTTAGTTGCATTGGGGTTGTCCAGGTTGGGGAACATCTGAAGGTGGTTGTATTAGAGCTTCCTCCTGAGTCTGGGTTCTCCTGTCCATCTCTTTTTCCTCCTTTTGTCTCTGTACCCTCTCTTTCAGTTTCTGTCTTTCTTCCCGTGTTCTGTCGCGGTCGAGATACACCCTCCAGTACTCTGACATATCCCTTAGTCTTGATTTCTCCTGCAGGATCCTGTTTCGAAAATTACTTTGACTGGCCGGATTCTTCCTCTTGCAAACCCCCCTATTCTCTGAAAATTTGCCAGCTGGGTCATGTCATCTTCTCCTATTGCTTTCATGATGTTTTCAATCGCATTTTTCTCCCCTTGTCTTCTTGCTTCATAAGTTTCCCCTTCAGCTTCCTGGAGCCCATAAACAAAGACTGATCTCTCTCTTTCATTCTCCCACTGCCTATCCCTATGTAACCCCTGATTCGATTTAGTTGCCTCCATTGCAGCTTTCCTTTCTTCAATCTCTTCACTGTCTGTTATCCCTTGGCCCAGTGGCCTGTCGCTTTCCCTTCTTAACTTTCCCTGTGCACTGCTGTGGTCTGTTAGGGCTTCTACATATAGCTTAGCTCTCCCTTTTACTACACTCCCCTCGATTGTTCCTGATGTGATCCTCTCTTTCTCTCGGGCTCCACGATGGTCTGATATAGCCTCTGCATACAGTTTCACTCCGTTCTCTACAGTCCTCTTCTTTGTGACTGAGGTAGCAGTTTCTGATATCATGTGTGTGTGTGTACTCACCTAATTGTGGTTGCAGGGGACGATTCATAGTGTGTGTGTGTGTGGTGTGTGTATGTGTGTGGTGTGTGTGTGTTAGTTACCATTTTGTCCTAGGCACATGTCGATTAGACACTAGGCCTGTTGTATGTGTGTGTGTAAGGAAACACTTCGAAATGTTTTCGCCCCGCCGGGAATCGAACCCGGGCCCTCCGTGTGTGAAGCGAGAGCTTTAGCTCTCGTGTGTGTGTGTGTGTGTGTGTGTGTGTGTGTGTGTGTGTGTGTGTGTGTTGAGTGAGAGAGACGGTGAAACATTTTAAAGCTACCCAAGGTCCTAGCCTCTATCACCCTACTAGGAATAATAATAATAATAATAATAATAATAATAATAATAATAATAATAATAATAATAATAATAGGTGAGGTGGAGGAGATGATGGTGGAGAAGTAGAAGAAGAAGAAGAACTAAACAGTTTCTTCTGAGGAAACGTTGTTTTGTCTGTCATCCTGGCCCAGATTGGAGTCAATGAATAACAAAACAGGCACAATACCGTGACTGGAACAATACACACACAACCCGCACATATAAAAGAGAGGAGCTTACGACGACGTTTCGGCCCGACTTGGACCATTTACAAAGTCACACTAACACACAGAGACAGAGGAAGGGTATTTATAGGCAGGCAGACAGGGGAGGGTACAAGAGAGTGGGGTAATGATTCAGTAAGTAGTGGAAGTAGTAGTAGTAGTAATAGTGGTAGAGGAGACAGTCATATGGGAAGGAGCACTGCAATGAGGCTAGCGGCCCGCAAGGGTGGGACGAGAGGGAAGAAAGGCGAATAAAATGAAGGACAAATACAAGGCAAAAGAAAAGAAAGAAAGGAAAACCCATAGGAGAAAAAAGGAGAAGGGGGAAGAGAAGAAAGGGAAGGAATCAGGTTAAGTCACGGGTGTTCTGAAGTTTAGAGCATTTAACAATGTAATGAGAGAGGAAAGCATCAACAGAGACAAAGCCAGGGCTAAGATTCATACAGGGAAAGTTGTGTATAAGGGAGGATTCAACCAGGCGGCGACTATGAAAGTTGGACGTAGGGTAGACAGTTTTAGCAGAAGACCAATCAATAGGATGACTGTGATCTCTGACATGACAGAAAAGAGCATTATTAGTGTCGGCAAGCCTAACACTATTTTTGTGCTCCTTGAGTCTGTCAGAAAGAGATCGGCCAGTTTCTCCGAAGTACTGAAGAGGACAGGAGGAGCAAGAAATAGAGTAGACACCAGGAGAATATGTGGAGGGAGGGGAAGTATGAACTAGATTAGTGCGAAGAGTGTTAGTCTGACGAAAGGTAAGTTTGATGTCTTAGGAACAGAGAGAGTTGCTGAGATTAGAGAGACCAGAGATGTAGGGAAGGCAGAGGACTGGAGAGTTTTCAGGAGTAGAGGGTTTAGGAGAGAAGAAAGTCCGTTTAGCACGAGAGAAAGCAGAGTCTATGAAATGGGAAGGGTAGCCCTTCTCCTTTGTTCTCCTATGGGTTTTCCTTTCTTTCTTTTCTTTTGCCTTGTATTTGTCCTTCATTTTATTCGCCTTTCTTCCCTCTCGTCCCACCCTTGCGGGCCGCTAGCCTCATTGCAGTGCTCCTTCCCATATGACTGTCTCCTCTACCACTATTACTACTACTACTACTTCCACTACTTACTCCATCATTACCCCACTCTCTTGTACCCTCCCCTGTCTGCCTGCCTATAAATACCCTTCCTCTGTCTCTGTGTGTTAGTGTGACTTTGTAAATGGTCCAAGTCGGGCCGAAACGTCGTCGTAAGCTCCTCTCTTTTATATGTGCGGGTTGTGTGTGTATTGGAGTCAATGTATTTCTCCTCTAACTCTCAGGTGGACCTCAGGGTGGTAAGGCTCAATAAAGCGTCAACTGGGGCGGCCCTTAACAACCCCAACAACACCAGAACTTGTTTATTTTCCGCTCAGTATTTTGTTGTTGCTGTTCCCATCCCTTTAATGTGGAGTAACGTCCAATATGACGTATATTATGGTGAGTTATAACCCAAACATCGACAATGAATAGTCCACAGGATACCAAACATCGAAATTTAAGTGACAAACATGAGATCATGTGACCCCGTGGCCTGGCTGGCAAAGCTCTCGCTTCACGCGGAGGGCCCGGGTTCGATTCCCGGCTGGGTGGAAACATTTCGTCGAGTTTTTCTTACATCTGTTGTCCTGTTCACCTAACAGACAATGAGTACCTGGGTGTTAGTCGACTGGTGTGGGTCGCATCCTGGGGGACAAGATTAAGGATCACAATAATAATAATAATAATACTAATATTTTTATTTCGATGCAAGTTACAAGTATACATAGTTATTGGTAGTTACAATTATAAAACTGTAATGCAAGGAGAGATACTGGCATGCCATGGCATTAGGGGCAGCTTATCCTAAAGACTTCAAATTCAAATTAAAATTAAAATTCTTTATTTCTGGTAATATACAAGGTGGGATGTGCTTATAATTATACATTTTATGAAGTAGATATTACAAGATGGCCAATAATATGCCTAGGTATGCCTAGGCTTTTCAGGCAGTCTTATGATAGGTCTTATTCACTAGTGACACAATGATTATACTGATAGTAAGGTTAGGTAAATTGTAGTGATTAACTAGGTTTACAAAATTGAGGTACTGGAATTTAATCATTTAAGAATTTAACAATTAGTTTAAGAAGTTAGCAATTAGTTTATATATTAATGATAAAGGTGATGTATTGGCATAATATAGTTTCTATATTGGAGTGTCTTAGGCAAACTTATGACTAGCTTAAGAATTATGAAGCAATAGTTGTATTAGAATTTTGGTTAGTACTGTGCAAAATAAAGGGAATCACAGATATCAATAAGTGTATTTTGCTGTAGATATGTGCAAGATAAAGTAGTTTTCATGTGGTTAGCTACCGGTTGGGTGCGTGAGTGAGATAAGATGTTTTTTAACAGTGCTTTTGAAAATGGAGATTGTGTCTGCAGTTCTAGAGTTTTCAGGCAGGGAGTTCCAGATTTTAGGCCCTTATATGCGCATTGTGTTTTTATATAGATTTAATCGGACACGGGGAATGTCAAAGAGATGTTTATGTCTGGTATTATGTCTATGGGTCCTGTCACAACTGTCAAGAAAGTGTTTTAGCTCAGGGTTAAAGTTGGAATTAATGGTTCTATAAATGTAGATAGCAGAGTAGTAAGTATGAATGTTCTGAACATTGAGTAGGTTTAGGTCTTTGAAGAGTGGGAGGTGTGCTGCCTAGCGTTGCATTGCGTGATAATTCTTACTGCGGCTTTTTGTTGGGTTATTATTGGCTTTAGGTGGGTAATTGCTGTTGATCCCCATGCACAAATGGCATATGTGGGGTAGGGATAGATGAGTGAGTAGTATACAGTGGACCCTCGGTTAACAAAATTAATCCGGTCCAGGAGCTATTACTTAATCTGAATCTTTCATTATCTGAAACCTTATTTCCCATAAGAAATAATGTAAATACAATTAATTCGTTCCACAAAAAAATAATCACTCAAAAAAAAAAAAAAATAACATTTACTTACCTTTATTGAAGAGACTTGCAGGCATCTGGAAGATATAGATGATGACTGGAGCAGGTGTTAGTGGTTGGAAGGGGAATCCCCCTCCAAAAGGACTTCAGGTAACAAGTCCCTCTCTGGGGTTACTTCCCTTCTTGGTCTTTTAATGCCACTAGGATCAGCTTGAGAGTCACTAGACCCCTGCCTGGTGAAGTAACTGTCCAGAGTCCTCTGTTTCTGGCGACTCTTCAACACTTTTCTGAAGTACAACATGGCTCTGTCACTGAAGTGGTTGCACAGAAGGCTCATTTCAGCTTGCTCAGGGTGGTATCTTTCAACAAATGTCTGCAACTCATTCTACTTTGTACACATCTCCTTAAGCACTGAAGAAGGCACCTCCTTATCTCTATCTCTCTCCTCCTGTGAAGCAATAACCTCAGCTGTGGTCTGTTGCTGTTCCAGATGAAGCTCTTGCAGCTCTTCAGTTGTTAGCTCTACCCTGTGCTCCTCCACCAACTCTTCCACATCCTCACCACTCACCTCCAACCCCAGGCTGTTCCCCAATTCCACAATATCTTCCACAACATGTTCCACAACAGGCACAGGGTCGTCAGGATCAGGGTCAGCCTCAAATCCTTCAAAATTCCTCTCTTGGACACAATCCGGCCACAGTGGTCTCCAAGCAGAGTTCAGAGTCCTGGAAGTCACTTCCTCCCAAGCCTTACCTATAAGGCCTATGCAATGCACGATATTGAGGTGTTCTTTCCAGAACTCTCTTAGGGTCAATTCAGAGTCATTGGTCATATTAAAGCACCTCTGAAACAGTGCTGGTCCATGGGCTGGATGAGAGGAGTGGTGTTAGGAGGCAAGAACTTCACTCTGATGAAATTTATGTTGTCAGGCAACAACTCTTGCAAGTTGTGAGAATGAGCAGGAGCATTGTCCAGTACCAAGAGGCACTTGAGTGGCAATTTCTTTTCCAGGAGGTATTTCTTCACACTAGGGCCAAACACTCCAGTCATCCATTCCTTGAAAATCTCCGTAGTGACCCATGCCTTGGTGTTAGCCTTCCGATGCACACACAATTTATTCTTGTCAACACTGTGTTTCCTGAAGGGTCTGGGATTTTCTGTGTGATGCACCAGTAAAGGCTTCACTTTAAAATCACCACTGGCATTGGCACACATCATAAGAGTTAGCCTGTCTTTCATATGCTTGTGTCCTGGCTGTGCATTTTCCTCATGAGTAATGTAGGTCCTGTTGGGCATTTTCTTCCAAAACAGGCCTGTTTCATCACAATTAAACACTTGTTGGGGGAGGAATTGTTCAGCCTCTACGAACCCCTTGAATTCGTGCACAAATTTTTCAGCTGCACGTTTGTCTGAGCTGGCTGCCTCACCATGCCTCACAACATTGTGTATGCCACTACATTTCTTAAACTTCTCAAACCAGCCTTTGCTGGCTTTAAAATCACTCTCCTCACCACTGGTTGCAGGCATTGTCTTCACAAGATCTGCGTGCAACTTCCTTGCCTTTTCACAAATTATCGCCATAGAAATACTATCACCCGCTCTCTGTTTTTCATGGATCCACACCAACAACAACTTCTCAACCTCATCCACTGTTTTTGATCTTTGTTTCGTTAACAAATTAACCCCTTTTGCAACATTAGCTTCCTTGATCTCATTTCTCTGTGCCAGGATAGCACCGATAGTAGATGGAGTTTTCTTGTACATCCTGGCAAGATCACTCAGACGTACACCACTCTCATATTTTTCTATGATTTCCTTCTTCAGTTCGATGGTGTTCCTCACTCTCTTTATCACAGGGGTGGCACTAGGAAGCTTCTTTGGACCCATGGTGACTTATTTCACAGTGACAATAACTAAACCACCAAAAAAGACACCAAATATATTGTGAATCTTTGAAAGAGTGCGCTGGGTAATGTTCTCTCAATGCTAAACAACGCTTCACTGGCGTTCTGCGCTTGCGCGGAGCAGGCAGATGCATCTAATACCTTTCGGTAACCGAGGACTTTTTCGCTAACCGATTACAAAAAAAGCTTACGTTTTCCGAAGCTTACGTTAACAGAACCTTTCGTTAACCGAGGGTCCACTGTAGTGTGAGTAGGGCTGATTGTGGTACATAATACCGTATCTTAGAGAGGATCCCCACAGTTTTGGACACTTTCTTTGTTATGTGTTGGATATGGGTGCTGAATTTCAGGCTGCTGTCAAGGTGAAGGCCCAGGAACTTGCCCTCGTTATGTTTAGCAATAGGTGTAGTGTTGATCTTAATGTTTAATTGTGGTTCATCTGTTCTGTTGCCAAACATAATATAGAAGGTCTTATCAGTGTCATCCTGTCATCCATGTTGATATTTTTATTAATTTGTCGTTAACAATGGTATTAAGCGTGGCAAGGTTTGTGTGGGAGATGACATAAGTTGTGTTGTCAGCAAAGAGTATTGGTTTCAGGTGTTGTGATACATTGGGAAGGTCATTGATGTATAAGAGGAAGAGCAGGGGACCAAGGACACTTCCCTGCGGTACTCCGGTGTCAAGTGGTCGTGTCGTGGAGCATGTGTCTTTAATAGTGACATACTGATACCTATTAGTGAGGTAGGATTTGAAGTATGCTAGTGCATGACCTCTTATTCCATAGTGGTCAAGTTTGTGGAGTAGGATGCCATGGTTTACTGTGTCGAAAGCTTTCCTTAGGTCAATAAAAATTCCTAGTGGATATTCCTTATTTTCGAGTGCTGTGTAAAGCAGGTCTATTATTTTTACTATTGCATCGTTAGTGCTTTTATTTTTCCTGAAGCTAAATTGGCAGGAGTTGAGTATGCTTTGTGTCGTTATAAACGAGTATAATCTCTTGTGCACAAGTTTCTCAAAGATTTTGGATAGCAATGGTAGATTTGATATAGTCCTATAGTTATTTACATTTGTAGGGTCACCACCTTTGTGTATTGGTGTAACCCTTGCTGTTTTGAGTAGTGTTGGGAAAGTACTAGTTTCTAATGATTTGTTAAAAAGTAAAGAAATAGGATATGAAAGGACAAGAGTGGCTCGTTTGTATATTAAGGGTGGAACTTGAGACAGATGCCCTGATTTATTTTTAAGTGACTTGATTATCATGGTGACTTCAGTGGGTTCAGTAGGTACAAGATATAAGGAAGATGGGAAATTCCCATCTAGGTAATCACTTGCTCGGGCATTGGTATCTGGGATTTTACTGGCAAGATTTGATCCTATGGTTGAGAAGAAGTCATTTATCTTGTTTACTGTATCAATAGGCTGTAGTGGTGTTTCGTTTGGTTTAGTTAGGACAATATCCCTAGTTTTTTCAGTTTGTGGGTGCCCATAATCTGTGAGAGTGTTTTCCAGGTCTTTTTTATATCTCCTCTTGTTTCAGTGAATCTGCTGGAGTAGTACAATTGTTTGGCTTTTTTTATTAGTTTTGTGAAAACTGATGAATAGTGTTTAATAAACTCCTTATATATGAATCCCCGTCTATATTGCTTCTCATATTGATGTTTCTTGTTAATGGATTTTAGTAAGCTGTTAGTTAGCCATGGGCAGCCTAGCCGTTTATTCGTAATCTGTTTCATTTTTATAGGACAATGTTTGTTGTATAGTTTATGTAATTTATTAAGAAAGTTGTCTGTCCACTCATCGATACCCTTGGCCTTTGAGAATTCTATAGCCCAGTCAACCGTCTCTAGCTCTGTTGTGAAGTTATTAATTGAAGCCTGGTCATGGAGTCGAAATGAAACTTTGGTGTATTCTAGGGGCGGTTTACTAATGTTTGTTAAGAGGAAGATGGGGTAGTGGTATGTGGTGCTGTCTGTTATTATTCCCGATTTAAGGGGGGCTAGGATATTGGTCCATATATGGTCGATTATCGTTGCACTCGTCTCAGTAAGCCTAGTTGGTTTGGTTATTGTTGGTATGAGAAGTGTGTTGTTCATATTGTTGATGAAATCGGTTACTGGCTGGTCATCTGGTTGGCCAAGGTTGATGTTGAAGTCTCCAGCTAAGATAAGGTGGAGTTTGTTCAATTGGTTGTTTGTTATTAGCGTTTTTAGTTGATCGCTAAAATTTAGGATGTTTGTATGAGGCATCCGGTAAATGGCCCCGATGGTTATGGGAGTCTTAAGGTTTTGTGCAGTAAAATTAGCAAAAATATATTCTCCATATTCATCATTATAGCAAGTGGTGTCACAACAGGATATTTCATTAGAGTAATAGATTGCAATACCTCCCCCAACTTGATGTGGTCTGCAGTTGTGTATTGCTGTGTATCCTGGCAGCGAGTAGATATCTATTGTATCCTGCTTAAGCCAGGTTTCAGTAAGGACAATACATGTGAATGTTGTTTTTAGGGAACCAAGGAGGGCAAGGAGGTCATCATAGTGTTTGCTTAAGGATCGGACGTTGTAGTTAAGAACTGTTATACTTTTAGTATTGTTTAGGACAGTGTGGGCTTGTGATGCGGTGTAGTAGAGGCAGTTATTTTCTAGTAAATTTTGAATGGGTGTTAAATAGGTTTAGATCAGGGTCGACGTGATCATTCATCATTTAGGTTAAATAGTAATTTTGTTTTGTCATGTATAGTGTGGTGAGTTATAGTACTGATATCTGTAGTAAGGGGATGTTTTGATAAGTATATAACTAATGCACATTGGTCGAATAGAGTATAGTAACATATAAACATAGTGGACTTGGTATTGAGTATGTACAGTGGTACCTCGACTTACAATATTAATCCGTCAGAGAGGGCATATTTTAAGGCAAAACAATCGTTACACGAATCAATTTTCCCCATAAGAAATAATGGAAATAAATTTAATCCGTCCAAGACTTCCAAAAGTAGTTAAATAAAATATTTTTTAGAACTTTTTGACATTAAATAATACAGAATTTAATGAATAATACCTAAATACACATGTAAATATTGTACAATAACATGTCACTTAAATTTATTATTATTGAATTCAAGACTCTTCTCAAAAATCACCTACTCACCCTATACTAAATACTCATACTGTAACAAACTTTCAAACCCAGTGTTATTTTACTTAAGCTCAATTTTATATGTCATCCTCCTTAACACTTGTTGCAATTGCATATCATCATATTGTCATTTAAAATATTATAGTATCATCATTTTGTTAATTTAAATAAAATATATAACTATAATCTCAATAAATTTTTCTAGTATTGTTATTATACTAGTATAACATCAACATATTGTAACTTGAATTAAAATATACAACTAGATTAAACTCAACCAATTTCTCTTGTATTGCCTTTGAATAGTATGTATAATCATATTGTACTTATAAAAAATACAGAGCTAGAATAAACTCAATCAATTTCACTAGCATTAACTACTTAGTGAATAAGTCTTTAGAATAAGCTGCCCCTAATGCCATGGCATGCCAGTGGCTCTCCTTGCATTATAGTTTTATAATTGTAACTACCAATAACAATGTACACTTGTATCATGCATCGAAATAAAAATATTATATTATATTATTATATTATTATTATATTATGTGTGGAGGACGGGAGGAGGGAAGAAGGTGGAGTAGTATGCTAGTGTTTGGAAGGGGAATCCCCTTCCATTAACACTGCAGGTACCAAGTCCTTTTCTGGGGTTACTTCCCTTTTTCTTTTAATGCCACTAGGACCAGCTTGAGAGTCACTGGACCTCTTTCTAACAATAAATTTGTCCAGGGAGCTCTGTGTCTGGCGATTCTTTAACACATCCCTGAAATGACACACCACTGTGTCATTGTACAGGTTGCCAGCACGGCCTGCAACAGCATGGTTAGGGTGATATTCATCCATAAATGCTTGCACATCACTCCATTTGGCACAGATCTCCCTAATCCTTGAAGAAGGCACCTTCTTCCATCTCGGTTCCACCTCCTCCTCCTCTGAACCATTGTCCTGACCACTGGTCTCTTGTTCCAGTTGCTGTTGAAGATCTTGCAGATCTTCAGTGGTTAGCTCTTCCCTGTGCTCCTCCACCAACTGTTCCACATCTTCACCACTCACCTCTAACCCCAAAGACTTGCCCAATTCCACAATTTCTTCCACAACAGGCTCAGGCTCAGGCTCAGGGTTCTGAGGCTCAGCCCCAAAACCTTCAAAATCCCTCTCTAGGACACAGTCTGGCCACAATTTTCTCCAGGCAGAGTTCAAAGTTCTGGTAGTCACTCCCTCCCAAGCCTTACCTATAAGGTTTACACAATGCAGCATATGGAAATGTTTTTTCCAAAATTCTCTTAGGGTTATATTCATGTCTGTGGTCACATCAAAGCACTTTTGAAACATTGCTTTGGTGTAGAGTTTTTAAAGTTGGAAATGACCTGCTGGTCCATGGGCTGGAGGAGAGGAGTGGTATTAGGGGCAAGAACTTCACTTTGATGAATTTAAACTCCTCCACAATTTTCTCTACCAAGTTTGGAGGATGACAAGGAGCATTGTCCATTATCAGGAGGCACTTAAGTGGCAAATTATTGTCCAATAGATATTTCTTCACACTGGGGCCAAACACGCCATTGAACCAATCTAAGAAAATGTCCTTTGTGACTCATGCCTTTTGTTAGACCTCCACATCACACACAAGTTAGACTTGCTGACACCGCATCTGCCAAACACTCGGGGATTTTCAAAAGATACACCAGTAAAGGCTTCACTTTGCAATCACCACTGGCATTAGCACAAAGCATCAAAGTTAGCCTGTCTTTCATAGGCTTATGTCCTGGCTGTGCCTTTTCCTCCTGAGTAATGTAGGTCCTGTTGGGCATTTTCTTCCAAAACAGGCCTGTTTCATCACAATTAAACACTTGTTGGGGGAGGAATTGTTCAGCCTCTAGGTACTCCTGGAATTCAGGCACATATTTTTCAGCCACACTTTTGTCACAACTGGCTGCCTCACCATGCCTCACAACACTATGTATGCCACTTCGATTCTTAAATTTGTAAAACCAGCCTCTGCTGGCTTTAAATTCGCTCACTTCAGCACTCGTTGCAGGCATTTTCTTAACGAGATCATCATGCAACTGCCTTGCTTTTTCACATATTATTGCCTCCGAAACAGTATCTGCTGCTAACTGTTTCTCGTTGATCCACACCAACAACAACCTTTCCACATCTTCCAGCACTTGTGGTCTGTGTTTTGTGATCACAGATGAACCTTTTGCAACAACAGCTTCCTTGATTTTACTTGAATTTTTCTTGGCCACAATGGTAGCGATGGTAGAAAAGGGTTTACCATGCAGCCTGGCCAGCTCACTGATACGCACTCCACTTTCATATTTTTCTATTATCTCCTTCTTCAGTTCTATCGTACATGTATTTCTGTTCCTCTTTGCCACAGGCTTAGCACTAGGATCTTTCCTTGGACCCATGGTAGCTTATTTACTCGCAATCAATTTTTTACGTTATAAATATCGTTACTCGAAAATAACGTTAAGATTACAGCATCGTAACACGAGGTATGACTGTACCTCTTCCCAGTGGGCTGTTTCCTAACTGCGATTTTACCATCCCTCACAAAGTACTGATGAATTTTTTGTAGATACATGTTATTATACTATAAAGGATATATACTAGGAATAAGGTAAAAAGAGTTATTTACATTTACGTGTGTGTTAGCTAAAAGAATAAAAAATCATTCTCCTCCCTTTCTGTTGCTACATTCATTAGGTACCTTTTGGCTCTCTTCTTGAACTGGCTCATGCTATGACTGGCTTTGACATGTGCAGGCAGTCTGTTCCATTCCTTTATTGCTGTACAATAAAAGGTGTTTGAAGCCTGGCGACTGACTGAGTACTACAAAGTTGTGCTCTCTCCCCCTAGTACTATGACTTCTTTGGTTCCCAGCCTTGACAAAATTGGCAGCAAGATATTCTGGGCACTGTTTGTGAGCAATTTTATAAACTTGATTTAACTTAAGTTGTTTTACTCTGTCTTCAATAGTCAGCATATCCAATTGTTGTAATTCATCCTGGCCTACATGTTCTCTTGGGCCCAGGTCCAGGATGAATCTTACCATTTTGTTCTGGGTGATTTGCAGTTTATCTTTCATTTTTTTTGTCAAGGCAGAGTACCATGAAGAGCAAGCATAGTCCATATGACATTGTATAAGAGATAGACATAGGGTCCTGCGAGCCTCAGTAGGTAGACACTGTGCTTGTCTGTAGAGGAACTTCAGTCTGGCATTCGTTTTCTTTACTACACTGTTCCCTATCAATTCTCCTGACATGCATGGGTCAAAGGGGATTCCCAGATATTTTACTGAGGAAACTGAAGTGATGGATTCCCCATTACACCGGACATTAAAATTATTTACCCTTCTCAGTTTATATTTCGTGCCAAAGAGTATGGCTTCTGTTTTCCCGAGGTGTAATGATAGTTTGTTGTCTACTAACCATTTGCTGCAGGACTCCAGTTCCAGTGTTAATACATTAGCTATATTTTGTGGGTCTTTATCTGACACAACAGAGCACTGTCATCCGCATACAGTAGGAGTTTGCACTTGACACTGATGGGCATGTCATTTACATAACACAGGAATAATAAGGGACCCAGAATACTACCCTGGGGAACTCCACATGTTATCGGCAGTGGTTCTGATTCTGTTTTGTTGATTTTGACAATTTGTTTCCTGTTGCTAAGATAGGACTTAAACCAGTCTGTGGAACCTATGCCAATAGCTTGAAGTTTCTTACATAATATATTGTGGTTGACAGTATCGAAGGCCTTTTGCAAGTCTAAAGTTACCATTCCTATGAGGTTCCCTATAGACATTTCAGTTCTCATGTAATCCATCAGATTAATTAGGGAGGTGTCGGTTGAGTAAGATCTCCTAAAGCCTGATTGGTAACTATGAAGAATGTTGTTGTCACTAAGATACTTAACTACTTAACAGTACACCGCCCTCTCTAGAATTTTGGATATTACACTGAGTATACTAACAGGTCTATAGTTGCTGACATCAGACCTATTATTTTTCTTGAAGATAGGAGTAACTCTGGCCTCCTTGAACCCATCTGGTACTGTATTAGTGGTGATGGACAAATTTATTATGAGAGCAATGGGGATTGCCAGTTCAGAGGCACCATCTTTTAGGAACTTAGACGGGATGTTATCTGGGCCAGTGCTCTTAGTTGGGTTTAACCTGCTTAGTTCTTTTTGCACGAAGTCATGAGATACTTACTAGTTGACAACTGTTTAGAGTTACTCCTTTATTGGTATAGTATGTTTTAAACTTATCAGAGACTGTGTTAAAGGTATTTGATGCAGCTGGTAGTTTACTTACTAATGTTGATGAGACAGTTGTGTAGTATGAATTAAAACAATTTTGCCACTTTAGTAGTTTTGTGGCATACCTCGTTATCGACATTTAGTACTACGTATGTTAGATCTATCTATGGGTTTATGGCTATACCCCAACTGTTTGAGTTGTTGCCAGAGCTTTCTAGGGGTATTCTTGTACTCTTCGATTTTTGAGCAATAGTGCCTTGCCTTTGCACCTTTTATAAGCCTCTGCACTCTGTTCCTCACCCTTTGGAATTCATTTAGCGCTGCAATATCCTGTCTGTTTGCCTTAAATCTTGTCATTTAAATCAGGTCTTGGATTATAGGCTAAGTTGTTCCTTATGTAGGCACATACCCCACCACCTTTTCTATTCCTATCTAAGCATTTTATGTTGTAACCTTTTATTTTGACCTCGTCGTCAGTCACCGTATCATCCAACCAGGATTCCGAGATGGATATAACTGCCGCTTTAGTTATGTTAGCTAGAATCCTAATCTCTGCCAATTTTGGAAGAAGTGATCTTGCGTTGACATGAATAAAGTGAAGGCCTGTTGTTACAAAACAATCATAATCATCAATATATGGTAAGGGGTCATTAGCATTAAAAATAGGTAAATCAATGTCATCATTGCTAAAGGGTAGCTGTGCCAAAGTGCATTTGTTACAAACAAAATGAAATCTGGCACCATTACCATAATTGAACACACATCCCTTATGCACCCACCCCTTACACATTTTACATACGTTAAGTTTACTGTTCTTCTTTCGTACCTTAGTACAGTGTATACAGATGCCTGGTGGTGTTTGAGATATTAAGAATGGTTCTATTGTCTGTGCATTACCTATAGAGTTAAGGTTATCATTACTAGCTACTAGACCGTCATTATCACCATGACTTATCTGTCTGTTTTGCACCTGTACCATAGATTGAGGTCCTGGATTAGTATGGATATCACCACTTAATAGCGCCACTATAAAAGATGTGCACCACTTTATTTGTTTGGATATGTGGTGTCACCATACTTTGCTGCGATGGTGGCACTTACGTTTCTGGTAGGATGGCCAATGTTGAGCTTTCACTTTCCAGGGAGCTATCACCCCATTCACTTTTTCCAGTCCCCGTGACTGATTTCTTTCTTCAGAGAAATGCAAAATCATGATAACTATAATTATAGCAGCCTGAACCCTTCTTATGCCAGCCATAGTCGCTCTTCATTCTTTATCACTTCACAATAAAAATTTGTTTTCTTTTCTTTACTTTTTATTAAAAAGAAACCACTGATCCTATCAGACACCTAGCAATGACTAGGAGCTACTCTAGAAATCACCACTGGTTACTAGTAAATTTTCTGTTATCACATACCCGGATTACCCCTTACTTATCCACTTATTTCAGAAACCCCCTTCACTCTTCACTTTATAGTCCAGCTTCCCCTATCACACTTCTATCTCATTTCCATCCAGCAGGGTAGAAAGAAGTTTTAATCAAAGGCAATCTGTCCAAAGCCCCATCAATCCCATTTAGCGGGGCTCGTCATTGTTGCTATTCCTCGTGGAGTTGATGTGTCGGCCATTTTTAAAAGCAGTGAGGGAAAAAAAGGCCACTGCACAGTGACAGATTCCTTGGAGTTTTGTCGTTAGATTTGGCGTTACTCCTAAGTTTTTCTCCTAATGTACACCGGTCGGTTAAAATGGAAGTCAGCTATTGAAAAAATATCCTTGGTTGGTTAACTATTCACTTCTTTCCGACATTTAGCACTGAGGGAAAGAACAGCTGCTATAGCCTGACAGCTTCCTTGGAGTATTCTGGGTCCCTTATTATTTCTGTGTTATGTAAATGACATGCCCATCAGTGTCAAGTGCAAACTCCTACTGTACTCACCTAGTTGAGGCTGCAGGGGTTGAGTCATAGCTCCTGGCCCCGACAGTATGTGGATGATAGTGCTCTGTTAGTGTCAGGTAAAGACCCACAAGATATAGCTAATGTAATAACACTAGACCTGAAATCCTTCAGCAAATGGTTAGTAGACAACAAACTATTGTTACACCTCGGGAAAACGGAAGCCATACT
Source organism: Cherax destructor (assembly GCA_009830355.1). Taxonomy (NCBI): domain Eukaryota; kingdom Metazoa; phylum Arthropoda; class Malacostraca; order Decapoda; family Parastacidae; genus Cherax; species Cherax destructor. The sequence continues at coordinate 19,334 of WNWK01020555.1, read as the reverse complement.
AGACCTGAAATCCTTCAGCAAATGGTTAGTAGACAACAAACTATTGTTATACCTCGGGAAAACGGAAGCCATACTCTTTGGCACAAAACAAACTGAGAAGGGTAAATAATTTTAAAGTCCAGTGTAATGGGGAACCCATCACTTCAGTTTCCTCAGTAAAATATCTGAGAATCCCCATTGACCCATGCATGTCAGGAGAACTGATAGGGAACAGTGTAGTAAAGAAAGCAAATGCCAGACTGAAATTCCTCTACAGACAAGCACAGTGTCTACCTACTGAGGCTCGCAGGACCCTATGTCTAGCCCTTATACAATGTCACATGGACTACGCTTGCTCTTCATGGTACAGTGGTACTTCGAGTTACGATGGTCCCCAAAATCGCCCTTTTATGTAAGTTTATTTTTTTAAATGCTTTTGTAAGTATATTTTTGGGGGTGTAAAAGGACTAGTCTATTTTACATTATTCCTTATGGGGATAAATTCGTTTGGTAATGGCACTTGAACAGCATTCTCGAACGAAAAAATATCGTAACTCGAGGTACCACTGTACTCTGCCTTGACAAAAAAACTGAAAGACTGCAAATCACCCAGAACTAAATGGTAAGATTTATCCTGGACCTGGGTCCAAGAGAGCATGTAGGCCAGGATGAATTACAACAATTGGATATGCTGAATGTTGAAGACAGTAAAACAACTGAAGTTAAATCAAGTTTATAAAATTGCCACAAACAGTGTCCAGAATATCTTGCTGCCAATTTTGTAAAGGCTGGAGGAGGAGAGAGCACAACTTTGTAGTACCCACAGTCAGTGGCCAGGCTTCAAACACCTTTTATTGTACAGTAATAAAGGAATGGAACAGATTGCCTGCACATGTCAAAGCCAGTCATAGCATGAACCAGTTCAAGAAGAGAGCCAAAAGGTGCCTAATGAATGTAGCGACAGAAAGGGAAGAGAATGATTTTTTATTTATTTAGCTAACACACATGTAAATATAAATAACTCATTTTACCTTATTCCTAGTATATCTCCTTTATAGTATAATAATAAGATATTATCTCCTTTGTAGTATAATAATAAGATATTATCTCCTTTGTAGTATAATAATAAGATATTATCTCCTTTGTAGTATAATAATAAGGTATTAAAAGGACCCCAATGGAAATAAATCATTCTGTCTGACTTTTTTGGGTTATCCTAGGTTCCCTACACATACATATGCTGCTATGTATGATAATCTATGTAATTTTATTTGTGTATACCTGAATAAACTTACTTACCTAAAAGATATGCATCAGATCTGACACATAGCAATTGTTATAACTTCCATAGTGTATCTAATATGTTCTTTTAATTCCACACCTTCCAACACCTTGAAATTCACTGCTTTTACAAGCCCATCTATGAATATGTTAAACAACCATGGTGGCATTATACATACCCTGTGCCTCTCTATTAGACCATATCTGAACTAACACCATATCCCCATTAAAATCAGGCATAATCACAGACAATACCACAGACCACTACCCTACCTTTCTCATAACCAACCTCGGAAAATTACCACTAGAGACTACTAAAGTTACCTTTAGACTACATAATGAGACAGCTATAAATAACTTCATAACAGCTATGACAAACACTGACTGGCAAACAGAAATAGACAACTTCACAGATACTGACTTATGTATTAATAATTTTCTTAAAAAGACCCAATACCTCTATAATAAGCATTGCCCTAAAAAAACTAAACAAATCACAGTTAAAAGATTAAACAGTCCCTGGCTAACCCCCAGCATACTCAAATCCATTAATATAAAGCACCAATATGAAAAACAGTAAAGAATGGGTCAAATAACAAGATAACAAACAAAACGTTACTCATCAAACCTAACGAGCCTGATAAAAAGGTCAAAAAATTGTACTATGAGAACAGATTACATAACTTAAAAGGTGATATAAGAAAGACCTGGAAAACCCTATCTGAAATTCTAGGAACTAAAAAGATATCCACAAACAGAACAATCAAGCTAACAAAACCAGATGAACCCCTACTCCAACCTATTGAAACAGCAAACAAACTCACTGGCACCTATCCGAACACACTATTCCTAGCCCCGACCAACCCAATAGAAGTTTCACTTATAATCAACACATTAAAAAACAAGGCAGGTGACCTAAATAACTTACCACCTTTTATATACAAAAAAGCCTCTCAAGTTCTCTCACCAATTATTGCAACTCTCTTTTAACAAATCCATCGAATCCTCTACCTTCCCATCAATAATCAAAATAGCGAGGGTCACCCCCATACATAAAGGAGGAGATCAAACAGACCTGAATAACTACAGGCTGATATCTAACTTACCCCTTCTCTCCAAAATCTTTGAAAAATTAATTCATAGACAAATATATTCCTACCTCACCTCCCACAACATACTCAACCACTGTCAATTTGGATTCAGGCCTAATAAAAATACAAATGATGCCATTATACACATGCTAGAAATAATTTACACCGCTCTTGAGAAAAAAGAAATCCCAGTGGGAATCTTCATTGATTTACGTAAAGCTTATACAACTTAGATACACAATTATACTTATTTTATAAATTATCAACCATAATTTTTTACCATGTAGTCTACTATTACTTAATCTTAAGAATGCCCGCAATGCAAAGGATATTAGGGGCTTTTGGCATGTACACCTCATTTATACCTATGTATCATTGTATCATGTCTACCTAACTATGTATCATTGTACCATATCTAAATAAACTATTATTATTATAAGGTCTACTTTTACTGGAAAAATAGTACCTTTCTCTCCTACATATCCTATCCTGAGTAACATTCTCCACAATAACTCACTAATTACTTAAATTCACGCACAAATTTTTCAGCCGCAAGTTTGTCTGAACTGGCACCCTCACCATGCCTTACAACACTGTGTATGCCACTTCACTTCTTGAAGTTTTCGAACCAGCCTTTGCTGGCCTTAAATTCATCAACATCAACAATGGTTCCAGGCATTTTCTTGACAAGATTGGCATGCAACTGCCTTGCTTTTTCACAAATTAATGACTGCACAACACTATCACCCACTAGCAGTTTTTCGTTTATCCACACCAACAACAATTTCTCCATATTTTCAATTGATTGTGATCTGTTTCGTTATCGTATTCACCCCTTTCGCAACATTAGCTTCCGTGATTTCCTTTCTCTTCGCCACAAAGGAACCGATGGTTGATGGGGCCTTATTGTATATCTTGGCGAGCTCGCCAATACGTACACCACTATCATATTTTTCTATGATTTCTTTCTTCATTTCTACGGTGTTCCTCACTTTCTTTACCAAAGGAATGGCACTAGAAGTTTTCTTTGGGCCCATGGTAGTTTATTTAGTAGTTACACACAATAATCAAGGGCCAAAAACAATGAATTGTTAAGAAATGTTTTGTATGAACTCGTGGGATGATGTTCACTCAAGCGTGACAATGCGTGACAATGTGCGTGGGAGGCGGGCTTGCGGGCTTTGTATGTGCGCTGGGCACATGGACAGGTTCCATACCATCGATGAAAACTAAGACAATCAACGAAAATTAAAGACAATATTTCCACAAAAAAAGTGCCCGAAAACCAAAATCACCGAAAACTGAGACACGAAAACCAAAGATTGACTGTATGTGTATATAGATTTAACCTAGGATAATACAATAAAGTTAAATGGCTAAAGCTCTCGCTTCACACATGGAGGGCCCGGGTTCGATTCCTAGTGGGGTGAAAACATTTCGACATGTTTCCTTACACCTGTTGCCATGTTTACCTAGCAGCAAATAGGTACCTGGGTGTTAGTCGACTGGTGTGGGTCGCATTCTGGGGGACAAGATTGAGGACCCCAATGGAAATAAGACAGACAGTCCTCGATGATGCACTGACTTTCTTGGGTTATCCTCAGTGGCTAACCCTCCGGGGTTAAAAATCCGAAGAAATTTTATCTTTATCTTATCTTCTGTCAGGGTTTCTGTGACTGTACAGAGTACTACACATTTATATAATAGCTATAATGGCTAATATCCTGTTCCATTCTTCATAAGAACTCAATTTTTTTTAAATACAAGCAAAGTGTATCTATACACAGGCAAACATTATTGTATCTTGCACAACTTGTTATTTTGGTAGATATTAGCAAAAATAACGCCTTTATTTGGGTCTAATGCCACATCAGGGCCAATCAAGTTAGTACCTAGTCAGTCGATACTTCTCAGCCAATCATGGCAAGAATAAATAAAGACACAGCAGTGCCATATCTACTACTGAACAAGTAGGTTAAGTTGTATTACGTGTTGTAAGCTGCGTTACGTGTTGTAAGCTGCGTTACGTGTTGTAAGCTGCGTTACGTGTTGTAAGCTGCGTTACGTGTTGTAAGCTGCGTTACGTGTTGTAAGCTGCGTTACGTGTTGTAAGCTGCGTTACGTGTTGTAAGCTGCGTTACGTGTTGTAAGCTGCGTTACGTGTTGTAAGCTGCGTTACGTGTTGTAAGCTGCGTTACGTGTTGTAAGCTGCGTTACGTGTTGTAAGCTGCGTTACGTGTTGTAAAGCTGCGTTACGTGTTGTAAGCTGCGTTACGTGTTGTAAGCTGCGTTACGTGTTGTAAGCTGCGTTACGTTGTAAGCTGCGTACGTGTTGTAAGCTGCGTTACGTGTTGTGTACGCTGCGTTACGTGTTGTACGCTGCGTTACGTGTTGTAAGCTGCGTTACGTGTTGTAAGCTGCGTTACGTGTTGTAAGCTGCGTTACGTGTTGTAAGCTGCGTTACGTGTTGTAAGCTGCGTTACGTGTTGTAAGCTGCGTTACGTGTTGTAAGCTGCGTTACGTGTTGTAAGCTGCGTTACGTGTTGTAAGCTGCGTTACGTGTTGTAAGTTGCGTTACGTGTTGTAAGTGCGTTACGTGTGTAGCTGCGTACGTGTTGTAAGTGCGTTATACGTGTTGTAGCTGCTTACGTGTTGTAGGTTGCGTTACGTGTTGTAGGTTAGTTGACGTGTTGTAGGTTGTTGGTTACGTGTTGTAGGTTGTGGTTACGTGTTGTAGGTTAGGACTTGTGGTTACGTGTTGTAGGTTAAGTTGTGTTACGTGTTGTAGGTTAAGTTGTGTTACGTGTTGTAGGTTAAGTTGTGTTACGTGTTGTAGGTTAAGTTGTGTTACGTGTTGTAGGTTAAGTTGTGTTACGTGTTGTAGGTTAAGTTGTGTTACGTGTTGTAAGTTAAGTTGTGTTACATGTTGTAGGTAAAGTTATTTTAGGTTTATCCAGGTTGGTTTACCATATTTTTACTATTTGCACAAAAAAGTTTTGTAGCCTGGTAGATAACAATCTTTGCCTCACACACTGAGTGTCTGTGATTCAATCCCCGGCCGGGTGGAAACACTGGGCGTGTTTCCTTACACCTGCTGTCCCCGTTCACCTAGCAAGCAAGTAGGTACCTGGGTAATAGCCAACTGGTGTGGGTCGCATCCTGGGGGACATGATTAGAGGAGCCTAATGGAAATAATACAGTCCTCGATGATTAACCGACTTTCTTGGGTCATCCTGGGTGGCTAACACTTCGGGTTAAAAATCTGAACAAAATCTTAACAATGAACAATAAGAAATAAATAACACTTAAATTATACAAGAACATTTGAACTGAATACAAAAAACACCGAGGCACTTGTGTGTGTACCTGTGTCCTGATAGCTGGTGCTGTAAGTAGGTACCTGGGTGTTAGTAGTGTCGTGGGTGGCATCCTGGGGGAAGGGGATGACACGACAACACAAACCAGTCACCAGTGACTTTGGGACTATCCTGGGTTATCTTGGGTTTCTAATCCTGGGTTATCCTGGGTTACTAACCTCTCAATTGATAATTCCAACACAATAACATCATCTATGTTTATCACTGACCACTAGGTCTATAACAAGACCATTAGGCCTACCACCACAAGGCCTATAACACCACCACAAGGCCTATAACACCACCACAAGGTCTATAACACCACCACAAGGCCTATAACACCACAAGACCTATAACACCATCACTAGGCCTATAACACCACCACAAGGCTTATAACGCCACCACAAGACCTATAACACCACTAAAAGGCCTATAACACCACCACAAGGCCTATAACACCACCACAAGGCCTATAACACCACCACAAGGCCTATAACACCACCACTAAGACTGAAGTATGGGCCCTACAATACATGAGGGCCACACCCGTGGCCACACTTGGCCACTGCCAGGCCAGGTTACACACTGGTGGGCCACTACCACTTACCCTGCTCTGGTGTAAGTGTCAGCAGAGTCAATCAGTGTCAGCAGAGTCAAGTGTCAGCAGCATCTTCAACACTTGCGTTCAAAACCTGCGCCGTCACCACCACTTTACTGACTCAACAACTAATCCAACAACAACAACAATTATCATAACAAACAATAATAATAATAATAATAATAATAATAATAATAATAATAATAATAATAATAATAATAATAATAAATAAAAAATAATAATAAAAATAATAATTAATAATAAATATATAATGATAATAAATAATAATAATAATAAATAATAATAATAATAAATAATAATAATTAGTCTGTCCGAAATGCCCCGGCATAATAGTGGCTTTCTGTGTCCCGGCATAATAGTGGCTTTCTGTGTCCCGGCATAATAGTGGCTTTCTGTGTCCCGGCATAATAGTGGCTTTCTATGCCCAGGCATAATAGTTGGCTTTCTATGTCCCGGAATAATAGTTGGCATTCTATGTCCCGCCATAATAGTTGTCTTTCTATGTCCCGGCATAATAGTGGTTTTCTTTGTACCTGGAGAGGGTTTCGGGGGTCAACGCCCCGGCGGCCCGGTCTGAGACAAGGCATCATGGTGGATCAGGGTTTGATCAACCAGGCTGTTACTGCTGACCGCACGCAAACTGACGTACGAACCACAGCCTGGTTGGTCAGGTACTGACTTTAGGTGCTTGTCCAGTGCCTTCTTGAAGACAGCCAGGGGTCTATTGGTAATCCCCCTAATGTATGCTGGGAGGCAGTTGAACAGTCTTGGGCCCCGGACACTTATGGTGTTGTCTTTCAGTGTACTCGTGGCACCCCTGCTTTTCATCGGGGAAATGTTGCATCTCCTGCCGGGTCTTTTGCTTTTATAGTGAGTGATTTTCGTGTGAAGGTTTGGTACCAATCCCTCCAGGACCTTCAAACTGTATATTATCATGTATCTCTCTCGCCTGCGTTCCAGGAAATACAGATCAAGGACCTTTAACCGTTCCCAGTAATTTAGGTGCCTTATCATACTTATGTGTGCCGTGAAAGTTAAGTTCTTTGTGCGATTTCCAAGTCTGCAATGTCGCCAGCCTTGAAGGGGGCAGTTAGTGTACAGCAGTATTCCAGCCTAGAGAGAAGCAATTTGAAGAGAATCATCATGGGCTTGGCGTCCCTAGTTTTAAAGGTTGTCATTATCCATCCTATCATTTTCCTAGCAGATGAGGTAGATACATTGTTGTGGTCTTTGAAGTTAGTTTAATATCTTTATTATGCACCCTATACCCATCCTGTGGGCGGTAGTCAAAAGATTACAGAGGTACATAATTGGTCCAGAGACTGGACTCCAAAGTTTTGATAGCTGAACAAGTTACAGCGGTAATGAACTAGATCTGATCATAATTATGACCAAGTTACAAATGTAATGAGCTCCAGGTAGAGCAGGTCACACTCATGATAAGTTACAAAGGTGTGGGGAATTATGAGACTACCTATATGGACTTCACCGCCACTTACAAACAGATAATCTCAACGGGAGATGACCACAAATATTTACCACAGTCACTCCCGCGAGGTGCGTGAAAAAACTCAAGCCGTCCTGGTCGCTGAAACGGCTCCCTTCGATATTGTTGCGTACTTTGGGCACAGATAGTGCATCATTAGGTCAGTTGAGAGACATTCGATTTTCTCAGTAGTTTGTAGTACTTGACCATTCCCCAGGATGCGACCCACAACGATCGCCTAACTCCCAGGTACCTTTTCACTGAAGGTTAACAGGGACAGTGGGAACAATTCGTTAGTGGATTAAATAGGTCTACCCCTTTAAGTCTGGCATGGAAAGGTATAAATAAAATAACCAGGAAAAATACTGGCAATGTTGCTCATCCCTTTCCACTTGAAAAAGCAAATGACCTCATAAATGACTGGTCCAAAATCTCCAGGCATGAAAACCTGCCATCTCATATTAGAGAAAACTTAGAGAGTGCTTCTGAAGAAATGTTGAAACTGATTAATTTTATGTGCCAAAATATTGATGAGAGTGATTGCCTCTTCACCGAGTATGAATTAGATAACGCATTAACTAAAGGTCGAATGATAACAAATTCCCATTCTAAACAACATACTCCACCTATATTCAAAAGTCTGAACTTACTCACCATACAAGACATCCATACTTTTTACAGTGCCTATTACATACATAAAACACTGAACTCAAATATTAACCCACATATGGGGAATTAAGAGATTACCTGTCTGGGCTTCACCGCCACTTACAACAAAATAATCTCCCGGGGAGTTTACCGACTAGTATAATTTTACCGCGGTTACCCCCGTTGAGGCGTGTGAGAAAACTTGACCCACTCCTGGTCGCATCCAAGGGGCCCCTTCGATATTCTCACTCTAAATCCACATCTATCCTTGACCAGTTTATAAAGAATGGGTAACACCAACAGTTACGGTCTTATTAATTTTAGTGGACTGTATGGGTTAATGTCTGACTGATTGGGGAGGAGAAGAGAGTACAATTTGTTAATATCACTCACCCTTCATCTGCGTCTTGGGTGTTCACTGGAGATCCTCATCATTCCCACCGCAGACCTACATTATCCCAACATACCTACTGGCCAGACGGTTGCTAAGATAATAAGAGTACTTACAGTGGGGAAGAAACAGCATTCTTGTCGCTATTCTTCGACGGATCTCGTGGTCCTGCTCGGTAGAGATTATACTTCCGGCAAGACGACGATGTTGGTGGTTGTCCCGATGAGTCAAGAGAAGGTTGATTCCCTTGATCCCTCTACCGTCCACGGGACAGGACGGTTTAAGTAACATGTGGTTGATCGGGAATAGCGATTTGTATCCTCTTGCTATTTCCCTTTCTTACAGTCTATTCATATAACTTTAACCACTATTCACACGACGGTTTAATGTCCCACTAATTTACCCTCGTTAGAAGTTAATCCATTAATAATTGTGTATGATGAACACTGATAAAACCGACACACATTTCCTCCATCAAAAACCCATAATGGCGGCGTCGATCACTATTTAACACATTATCACTCTATTATTACAGTTTCTTGGACTTAATGTCTACCTGGAGTCTACCTGGAGAGAATTCCAGGGGTCAACGCCCCCGCGGCCCGGTCTGTGACCAGGCCTCCTGTTGGACCAGAGCCTGATCAACCAGGCTGTTACTGCTGGCCGCACGCAGCCCAACGTACGAACCACAGCCCGGCTGATCAGGTACCGACTTGAGGTGCCTGTCCAGTGCCTGCTTGAAGACAGCCAGGGGCTTGTTGGTAATCCCCCTGATGTATGCCGGGAGGCAGTTGAACAATCTTGGGCCCCTGACACTTATTGTGTTGTCCCTCAATGTGCTAGTGGCACCCCTGCTCTTCATTGGGGGATGTTACATCGCCTGCCGAGTCTTTTGCTTTCGTAGGGAGTGATTTTTGTGTGCAAGTTTGGTACTAAGCCCTCGAGAATTTTCCATGTGTATATAATAATGTATCTCTCCCGCCTGCGTTCTAGAGAGTACAGGTTTAGGAACTTCAAGCGTTCCCAGTAGTTGAGGTGGTTTATCGCACTTATGCGTGCGGTGAAGGTTCTCTGCACATTTTCAAGGTCAGCAATTTCACCCGCCTTGAAAGGTGCAGTTAGTGTGCAGCAATATTCCAGCCTAGATAGAACAAGCGATCTGTAAAGTGTCAACATGGGCTTGGCATCCCTGGTTTTGAAGGTTCTCATTATCCATCCTGTCATTTTTCGAGCAGATGCAATTGCTACATTGTTATGGTCCTTGAAGGTAAGATCCTCTGACATGATCACTCCCAGGTCTTTGACATTAGTTTTTCACTCTATTGTGTGTTTGGAATTAGTTTTGTACTCCGATGAGATTTTAATTTCTTCACGTTTTCCGTATCTGAGTAATTGAAATTTCTCATCATTGAACTTCATATTGTTTTCTGCAGCCCATTTAAAGATTTGGCTTATGTCTGCTTGGAGTCTTGCAGTGTCTTCAACGGTGGACACTGTCATACAGATTCGGGTGTCATCTGCAAAGGAAGACACAGCACTGTGGCTTATATCCCTGTCAATGTCTGATATGAGGATGAGGAATAGGATGGGAGCAAGTACTGTGCCTCGTGGAACAGATTATTATTCCCGGCGAATATTCACAACATTCACCATTGTGAAGAGAGACCATTAACCGCGATTTGGTCGTTGTAAACGCCGTTTCCCTACTCCATTATAATCAGAACTCTCCCATCGTTCAACCTTCTTCGTCTTATCCCACGAGACTGACCGCTCTCTGCCCTCGCTTAACCCAGCTCCGCTTACCCACACGACCATCGGGATGGTTCTGTCTTCATCTCAAGAAAAATACGAACCAACAGCCACACATTAAGAATATTCACATTAGAAAGGCTGTCGAGTATAACCTTTCGGGAAAATACCCAATATTTTCCACACCACAGCTCAAAATTCTCCTAACCAACCTTAACAGGACACATGTAAGTAAGTAAGTAAGTTTATTCAGGTATACACAAATACATTTACATAGATTATCATACATAGCAGCATATGTGTAGAGAACATAACACATAACACAAGGCACAGATCACTCTTCGATGTTCTCCGCGTCCACCTCACACTATGCAAAAATGAAATGCACATCAAAGGCCCAAAAATTTGGAATTTATTACCTATGATTACCAAAGAAACCCGGTCTGTACATTAATTCAAAACTCTGCTAAAAAAACACCTACTCGCCCAAAATTAAATACCCACTACTTTACATTACCTACAAAGTTATTAAGTAACTTTACACTGCCTCAAAATAACATTATTCACTGTGTTACACCCCTAGCCTCAAAACCCCCTACAAAATTGCTCAAAGAAAAATAATTAATCAAACGGTGGTCCGGTGGTCTGGTGGCTAGAGCTCTCGCTTCACACACGGAGGGCCCGGGTTTGATTCCCGGCGGGTGAAAACATTTCGACGTGTTTCCTTACACCTGTTGTCATGTTCACCTAGCAGCAAATAGGTATCTGGGTTGTTAGTCGACTGGTGTGGGTCGCATCCTGGGGGACAAGATTAAGGACCCCAATGGAAATAAGACACAGTCCTCGATGATGCACTGACTTTCTTGGGTTATCCTGGGTGGCTAACCCTCCGGGGTTAAAAATCCGAAGAAATCTTATCTTATTACAAATGTTGAAACTTATACCTCATAATGTATATGCTGTAGTGGTTGTAGGTTAATACAAGTTAGAGTAACAATAACAATGTACTCTCCATGGCCGCTCCATAACAACAAGGACAATAACAAAACAATTATAAATGACTGAATCAAACATAGTATTTAATCCTTCTACTGCTCCCAACCCCTTACATATGCCATGTTATATCTTATAATGTATAAACCACCTAATATAAAGAAATCCATCCTCATGTACCCTTGTGCTTGCTCCTTGTAACTCATCTAATGACCATATAAACTGTTATTGCAAAACAAACAAATTATTGATTTAATTTGTTTAATCTTATTTAATAATTCTATTATATAGACAAATAAAACTGTAAATGATCCAAAAGTATAAAACTATTGTTTCAAAAATGTCATGTTCAAATTATGTTCAAATTTCATAGCTTAAATACTCAACTATACTTATATTGTAAACTATTTACTAAAATTCTTACCATTTAGTTTTAAGTTAATTTTAAGTCTGCCCAAAATGCCCTGCATATTAGGGGCTTTTGGCGTGTACACCTCCTAACATCTCATAATCCATTGTAATTCTTTGTATCATGTCCAAATAAACTATTACTATTACTATCAACTGTTCCTGGAGAGGATGGTATAACCTATGATATTCTCAGAACTTTAAGGCCCGTGCCTAATAATCCTTTGTTGGCACTGTATAATACCAGTTACATTGAGGGAGTTCTTCCTACTTCCTGGACCAATAGTCTCATTGCGCCTATCCCTAAGCCCCAACTGCCTGATACATTTAGACCGATCTCCTTTACTAGCTGTCTTTGTAAATTTTTTGAAAGAATGTGTAGTGGTTGTAGGTTAATAAAACCCAGAGTAACTATAACCATGTACTCTCTATGGCCGCTCCATAACAACAACGACAATAACAAAACAATTATAAATGACTGAACCAAACAAACATAGTATTCAATCCTCCTACTGCTCCCAACCCCTTACATTCCTCCTTTTCTAAATTACATTATATCATCCAACTTATAAATCCAACCTATCTGGAGGTTTGACAACTCTGCTGGAACGCCGGAGAATTGGAGGGTTTGCACTGTCCTGAGGTGCCTCCTCTTCTCTCACCCGGCTGGTTCCCTTATCAAACCTCCCAGGAGGTTCTTCCTGTATGCTAACCTGCTCTTTAAGTGTATTACCATTATTATCTGTTGTGGGCAGTTCCTTTAAACCACTCCTTACTGCTTCTGGTACTGTTGGAATCAGTGGTTGTTCTCCACTCCTAAACCTTGGCATGAGCTGATCTATATGCCTTTTCCATATCATGTTACCAAACCCTCTAATTAACACTTTATAATTCCTAACCCCTAATACCTCCACAATTTTTCCTTCTAACCAAGGGTCACCTTTCCCAAAGTTCCTTGCACACACAGCATCATCAACTTTAAAATGCTTCACCACTCCTTGAAGGTCACCAGCAGGCATGTTAGGCAATGAATTGTCCTCTTTAACATGACATTTGACAGCCGATACAGGGACTTTGAAATTCCTATGAAACATCATTTCTGCTGGTGTCTTATTTGTGGAGGAATGAACAGTTTTCCTATGGTTATATAAGAACCTACATAATCTGGTATTGAGAGAACCTTTTGTAAACTTGTGTAAACCTTCCTTCAATGACCTTACCGCCCTCTCCACCAGACCATTTGATGATGGATGGTATGGGGCTGGAGTAACATGTTCAATACTATTCTTACTAAAGAAGGCTTCCAGCACTTGTGAGACAAAATAAGCAGCATTATCTGACACAACTGTGTCTGGTAACCCAAAATTACAATAGGATTTCCTCAGTAACTCAGTAGTAACTGTGGATGTCATGGAGCTAGTTACTTGCACATCTAAGAATTTTGAAAAGGAATCCACAATTACCAAAAATATTTGCCCTCAACAGGACCTGCATAGTCTATATGCACTCTAGACCATAGTGTCCCAGTGCTGGGCCAAGATAGGACAGGAGATGAATTTGGCTTAAAATTCTGAAAACAAATGGGACAACTCTTTGTCACTTCTGCAATATCTTGGTCCCTCTTTGGCCACCAGACCCACTGCCTAGCTTCTGCTTTCATAGCATTGATACCATTATGACCTATATGCAGATGCTCCAATACCTTACATCTCAATTTTACAGGCACTACCACTCTATTCCTATACAATAATACATTATCATGAACAGTCAGATCTGATTTGACTGAATTATAATCAGATAAAAATACACTGTTTTTACACCATCCATATTTAACATTATTTACTACTTGGGATAATACAGAATCTATCCCAGTTTCCTCTTTGATTTTGTCAAATGATAAGTGTTTGAAATCGAGGAACTCTACTAATCTCACATATTCCGAAGGTATACCTGATTCTAAGCTGTGATCTTCAATAGGTAATCTACTAAATGCATCTGCAATAACATTTTCCTTACCAGCCTTGAATGACAATTCATAATCATACTGAGCTAATAACAGAGCCCAACGCTGAATTCTGGCATTTGCATTTACTGGAATATGTTTCCCTTTACCAAACAACCCTAGCAATGGTTTATGATCTGTGCGAGCAACAAACTTTCTCCCTAGAAAAAAATATCTGAATTTCTTAACAGCATACACCAAAGCTAGACCTTCTTTATCAAGTTGAGAATAATTCTGTTCTGCTGGAGAAAGTTTCTTACTAGCAAAATACACAGGGTTTTCCTGGCCATTTACTACCTGGATTAACACACATCCAACACCCACAGAAGAAGCATCAACCTCAATTATTAATGGATGCTCTCCCGTAAAATTAGTCAACAAAGCTGAACACTCCAATTGTTTTTTAATCCTTTGAACAGCTTCCTCTTCCACTGAAGACCACTCAAATGTAGCCCCTTTTTTTTTAACAAATCATACAGAGGTGCCAAAATTAAAGAAAAGTTCTTAATAAACTTACAATAGTAAGTCACAATCCCCACAAAGGACTGAACTTCTCCTACAGACGTAGGTGAAGGTAAATTAACAGGAGCCTCCACCTTCTGAGAGGAAGGTTTAATACCTTCCCCTGAAATTTCATACCCCAGATATGCAATAGATCTGGCTTTCAACACTGACTTATCCTTATTCAGTACTACATTATGCTCTTGTAAAATACTCAACACCTGCCTGAGGCTGACATCATTCTCAACTTCTGTGGCACCACATATTATGATATCATCTAAATAGGATGCAACCCCATCCAGGTTAACAAACAATTGGGAAATAAATTTCTGGAAAATACCAGGAGATGAGGAAATTCCAAACGGTAATCTCTTATATTTAAAAAGTCCCCTGTGGGTATTAATTACTAAAAGATGTTGGCTCCTCTCATCTACAGGTATCTGTAAATAAGCATCCTTTAAATCTAATTTTGTAAATATTTTACCTTTACCCACTTCAGACAATAATGCCTCAATCCTGGGTAAAGGATATCTTTCACAATGAATTTGTTGATTTACATATTTAAAATCCCCACATATTCTCATAGACTTAGAGTCAGCCTTTAATACTGGTACAAATGGTACAGACCATTCACTATGTGAAATAGGCTCAATAATGTCTTTCTGCACTAATTTTTCTAATTCTTTCTCAATCATCTCTTTGTGAAAAAATGGTACTGGCCTTTCTTTCACAAACTTAGGAACAGCATCACTTTTCACATGAATTTTGGCCACAAAGCTGGAGATAGGTTTACTAGAATCTACCCTAAAATTATCTAACATTTCTTCAGCACTGTCTAGTTTGTTAATTTTGGTAGATTCATCCAATCCAGCAAGGTAAATCCCTAATTATTTCATGAGGTCTTTCCCACACAAGTTACTATTATGGGATTTTACTACATAAAACACTTGTGACACCTCTAAGTTATTATATCTTACCGACAAAACCACCTGTCCCAGAAGGTTTATTTTCCAATTATCATATGCATTTACCCTCCTAGAACATGGCTCAATGTGCCCCTTTACTGCCTCTACCCAGTCTTTGGATAAAGTCGAGATGGACGCCCCACTGTCAATCTCAAAAGGTACCTGTTGATTGTTAATGATAAACCCATATTTCTCTGCCTTCATGGAGAACACTCTATCCTCTAAGGCATATAAGCTCATCACTTCCACATCCGCTGAACTATCACCGCCATCCAGCACCTTAATTGACTGTTCTAGGATATCTAGGTGACTGCTGTGTCCTTGCTGTCCTGTTTTTGTCAATACTCGAATTTGATACAGCCTTAGGAGACACTTTTGAAGATTTCTCTCTACACACTCTTCTCAAGTGGCCTTTCTTATGACACTTATTACAGAAAAAGTCTTTAAACCTACAAGTACTACTACTGTGCTGGAACCCACAATGTTTACATTCACAGCATTAATCACTTGTACCGCAGGAGCAGAGTTCTCATCTGTAACAAATGCCTGTTCCAAGTTCGAAAGTTTGTCAAATAGTTTTGCAGACTGCACAATTTGCAAATCCAAATTTTCTGCAACTAGGTGAGGAAAATACACTTCATCCACCACCGCCATAAACAACTGGTCCCTCACTCTGGGGTCAAATTGTTCCCCAAAGGTACAGTTCACAGCCAACGCTTTTAAATCTGTATATAATTCATGCAAGGACTCACCCTGTCGTTTCTTCCTCTGCTGAAAAGCCAACAAACTGCGGTGGTAGGCTGGTTTCACTGCATAATAACTTTTCAGTGTTGAAACCAAGGCGTCGTAACTCTTCGTGTGTGGTAATTCTGGTGCACACACATTACCTAAAACACTGTAAGTTTCTGATCCCAGTGACACTAGCAAGAAATTCCTTTTGTTATCTTGCTCTTTAATTCCTAAGTGAGCGAAATTGGCTTCCAACAAGCTTAGCCAAAGCTCCAAAGAAATCTTACGTGGGTAAGATTTTTAATAATCACCACTGCTGCAACGGTCTCGGCTGCCAATATCCCTACTACTTCAGTCCACATTGGCCCACTATCCTTGGCTCTGATGATCCCATCCTCGTCGCCACTGTAGTGGTTGTAGGTTAATAAAACCCAGAGTAACTATAACCATGTACTCTCTATGGCCGCTCCATAACAACAACGACAATAACAAAACAATTATAAATGACTGAACCAAACAAACATAGTATTCAATCCTCCTACTGCTCCCAACCCCTTACAGAATGATACTTAACAGAATGTACTATAGAATCAGACACCAACTCTCCCCCTCCCTCTATGGGTTCATGAAAGGTAAGAGTGTGCAGAATTGTATCTCCACCTTTCTCACTGCACACACCTCTACTAGTTTGACCACATTTCTTGATCTAAAATCTGCATTTGATATCGCGAACAGAACTGTTATACTACATGAACGAGCAAAAATGAATATTGGTGGTAGCCTATTCTGCTGGATAATAGGATACCTGTCAAACAGAGTATCCTCTGTCCTCTACCAAGGCTTTAGAAGCGAGTCTAAAGAAATGTCCCTAGGTACACTGCAGGGAGGAGTTCTCAGTCCCATGCTATTTAATATTCTGATTAATGCTTCCTAAATCCCTCTACCTGCCTCACCTAAACATATAGCTATAAGCTATGCTGATGACATCATGATCCATACAACAGGGCATAAAAAGATGAGTACCGTTCTGAATGAAGTTCAAGCAATTTGTAATCGACTAGGCCTCGTAATATCTTCCCTTAAACAAAGATATTAATAAGCAAACGACATCCCCACCCATCTATTTGCAGGGTGAAAACATTAGCTATGTTAAAACTTACAGATATCTTGGTGTAGATGTATCCTTTAACAAATCCACTATACCACAACTAAATAAAAAATGCAAAGATAGACTAAATGCTCTTAAAGCTGTTGCTGGCTACAACCCCAACTATGGTGCTAATGTGAGAATCGTGAAAATGATGTACATAGCCTATATTAGGTCCTTAATTGATTATGCTGCTCCCATGTTGATATTAGCTAGAAAAAGTTCTCTCCGACCCTTGTAGTTAATGCAAAATGAAGCTCTCATAATTATTCTTGGCTGTCCCAAATCTACAAAGGTTCTTAATAGGATTGTTGAAATGATAGGATTGTTGAAATTAACACTGTACTTGGTATTAGAATGTTAAGAAATGAACCAGACACTGTCACAATGAATCTTACTAAATGTCTAGAAGTAAATACTCACAGATCTATATGGATTGTGAAAACATGCAATTACATTAAGTTTTACAACCTGCATGAATTGTATCACTGTAGGCAACAAGAGCATTTCACCCCTCCATGGAAGATGTGTTCATTTAATATCACATACATGCATGTCCCTCCCAAGAAGCTCATTGCTAGTAATCCCTTCCTTAAATCACTTGTTAAAGCAACTGCTCAAGAAGAAATTTCTGTCTAGCTTAGTAATAAGTTATCACAAGTTATATACACTGATGGATCTAAACAGGAGTCTTCTGGCAGGCTGCATCTGCTCCTTGCCACCTCCTAGTTAAGAACAATAATAATTTTTTGAACTAGGCATAAGAATTAACAACTGTGTCTACACTGCAAACTGAATTGTTTGCAACTTATGGCACTAAAGCTAACTTATGACACTGAGCTTGACTCCTATCATCATTACTGATTCATGTCATCATTGAAGGCTCTGACTCATATAATGACTCTAACAGCATGCTCATTGGAGAAGCCAGGTATAGATACTCAAAAATCCGGGACAAAGGAATTAAAGCACATTTGCTATGGATTCCGTCACACATTGAAGATGGAGAAGGGCAAAGAAGACAGCTGACAGAGTACAGGCTAGGCGGACAAAGGCTACAAACCTCGGCAAAGGAGAAAGACCTTGGGGTGAGTATAACGCCAAGCACGTCTCCGGAGGCACACATCAACCAGATAACTGCGGCAGCATATGGGCGACTGGCAAACCTAAGATTAGCGCCCGCTTACCTTAACAAGGAATCGTTCAACACACTGTACACCGGTATCGCAAAGCCCATACTAGATATTGAGCACCAGTCTGGAACCCACACCTGGTCAAGCACGTAAAGAAACTAGAGAAAGTGCAAAGGTTTATGACAAGGTTAGTTCCACAACTCAGGGGTCTGTCCTATGAAGAAAGGTTGAGGGAAATAGGACTAACAATACTGGAGGAAAGAAGGGCCAGAGGAGACATGATACACATACAAAATACTGTGGGGAATCGACAAGGTAGACAGTGCAGGATGTTCCAGAGAGGGAAACACAGAAACAAAGGGTCACAGCTTGAAGCTGAAGACTCATATGAGTCAAAGGGATGTTAGGAAGCATTTCTTCCAGCCACAGAGTAGTCAGGAAGTGGAATAGTATAGAGAAAGATATAGTGGAGGCAGGAACCAATATAGTTTTAAGACAAGGTATGATAAAGCTCATGGAGCAGGGAGAGCAGAGACCCAGTAGCGTATAGGAAGAGGCGGGGCCAGGAGCTGACCCCTGCAACCACAATTAAGTGAGTACAATTAGGTGAGTACAAGATCAAACTTAGATGACAAGATCAAACATAGATGACAAGATCAAAGATAGATGACAAGATCAAACTATAGATGACAAAATCAAACTATAGATGACAAGATCAAACTATAGATGACAAGATCAAACTCTAGATGACATGATCAAACCCAGATGACAAATCAAACTTCAAATGAAAAGATCAAAGAAGATGACAAGGTCAATCTACACATGACAAGATCAAACTGCAGATGACAAGGTCAAA
>WNWK01020554.1:0-35616 GCA_009830355.1 Cherax destructor | reverse complement strand
ATTGTTCTTATACTATGTATATGCATTGCATAAAATAAAATATAGAGAAGGGGTCTAATAACCAGAGAACAATCCAAACGCTACTCATCAATCCTTACCAGCCTGATAAGAAGGTCAAAAAATTGTATTATGAGAACAGACTCCAGAACATAAAAGGAAAAGACCGGGGAAGACCCTATCTGCAATTCTAGGAAATAAAAGATATCCAAAACAACACCATCAAATTATCCAAAACAGATGAACCCCTACTCTCACCAACTGAGACAGCAAACAGACTTAATGTTTTCTTCTCCACCATAGGAAAGAATCTAGCGAGTAAAATCCCAAGCTCGAACACCCATCCAACAGACTAACTCACCAACACCTACCCAAATACACTATTCCTATCTCCTACCAACCCAATTGAAGTCTCGCTCATAATCAACATCCTTAAAAACAAAGCAGGAGACATAAACAGCTTGCCACCTTTATGTAAAAAAAGCTTACAGGTACTGTCACCAATTATAGCAAACTATTCAATAAATCCATTGAAGCCTCTACCTTCCCATCAATTCTCAAAATAGCTAGGGTCACCCCGATCCACAAAGGAGGTGATCAAACAGACTTGAATAATTATAGACCAATTTCTAATTTACCACTGCTTTCTAAAACCTTCGAAAAATTAATTCATAGATCTATTCCTACCTCGTCTCACACAATGTACTCGACCCCAGTCAATTTGGATTCAGGACCAACAAGAGCACAAACGATGCTATTATACACATGTTGAGTTAATATACCCGCACTCTGAGAAGAAAGAAGTCCCACTGGAATCTTCATTGATCTACGCAAAGCTTTGGATACAGTCGATCATGATTTACTGCTCACAAAATTAGCACACTATGGTATAAGGCACCCACTCAACTACCTAAAGTCATCCCTTTAGCAACAGAAGCCAATACGTGTACACGAATGGAGCGAACTCTTCCACACTACAAATTACAGTCGGAGTCCCTCAGGAAGTGTCCTGGTGCCACCTCTATTCCTCATTTACATAAATGACCTACCAATGCATCACAACTACTAAAACCCATATTATTTGTGGATGACACAAGATACGTCTTCCTCACCCAAATCTAGTTATACAGGCCAACACTGTTAATGCCAATTACAGAAAATATCTACATGGATGACGATCAAGCTTACTCTCAATACTGACAAGACCTACTTCATACAGTTTGGAAACAAAGCCACAAATGTTCCACTTAACATAATGCTCAATGGTTCACCCATCACAAGACTCACAGAGGGAAAATTCCAGAATCCACCTTGACAGTGGCCTTAAATTCCAAACAAACACACACAACAAATTTCCAAGAAAATCTCAAAGACAGTGGGCATATTATCAAAGATATGCTATTATTGCCTCAATCAGCTCTCCTTGCACTATATCATTCCACTTATTTACCCTTATCTCGCCTATGGAATCTGTGCATGGGGATCAACACCATAAATCACCTCAGACCACTCATAACCCAGCAAAAGGCTGCAGTCAGAATGATAACAAATTCCCCTCTAAACAGCATACTCCACCATTATTCAAAAGCGTAAAACTACTCACCGTAAAGAACATTCACACTTATTCTTGTGCCTACTACATACATAAAACTCACACCTCAAATATAAACCCTCCACTCAAAATTCTCCCCACCAACTTTTAGGACCCATGGCCACAACACAAGACACAGATCGCTTTTTTTTTTATACCCCGAGTCCATATCAACCTATGTAAAAATTCTATGCACATAAAGGGTCCCAGAATCTGGAAATTACCAGTCAATACTAAGATAACCTTGTCTGAAATCAATTTAAGACTCTTCTCAAAACCACCTACTCACCCTAAACTAGATACTCATAACTGTAAACTACTTTAAAAATGCTCAATATTATTTTCCTATAATATAATTTCAATTTTACTAACATGTTACTATTATGTAACACCCTACTCAAGCCCAAACTAAATACTCATATTATAAATTACTTTCAAAAATGCTCAATGTTATTTTCCTTAAGATAATCGCAATTTTATATTACCATCCTAAACACTTGTTACAATGTAATATCAACATATTGTAATTTGAAATCAATTTTATAAGTAGAAAAAACTCAATAAATTTCTCTAATATTATGTACATAGTCTATAAGTCATTAGATTAAGCTGCCCCTAATGCCATGGCATGTTAGTGGCTCTCCTTGCACTTCAGTTTATGATTGTAACTACCAATATCTCTGTACAATTTTCAACGAAATAAAATTGACTTTACTATATACATTACTGGATATAATGTATACAGTACCATATATACAGTATATTAGGTATAATACACTTGTTACATAATGCATTCAATATATATATATGCTGCATGTCGTGCCGAATAGGTAAAACTTGCGATTTTGGCTTAAATAGCAACGCTGTTCTTCCTCAATGAGGCAAGCAAAAATTTGTGTTTACCTGGAGTTTACCTGGAGAGAATTCCAGGAAACCATTATGACAGAATTACAGAGGCATTGGAGGACGACCAAAACGCAGATGTGATTTACACAGATTTTGCAAAGGCGTTTGACAAATGCGATCATGGAGTGATAGCGCACAAAATGAGGGCCATAGGCATTACGGGAAGGTAGGCAGATGGATTTTGAGTTCCTAACACAAAGAACACAAAAGTAGTAGTGAACAGGGCAAGATCCAGCATCAGCGATGTCAAAAGCTCAGTGCCCCAAGGCACTGTCCTGGCACCTCTGCTGTTTCTAATCCTCATAGCAGACATAGATAAAACACCCAGCACACTTTTGTATCATCATTTGCAGATGACACTAAAATAAGCATGAAAGTCACTACGGTAGAGGACACTGAAAAATTACAGGAGGACATAAGCAGGGTCTTCCAATGGGCAGTGGAGAACAACATGACGTTCAATGGTGATAAGTTTCAGCTGCTTAGGTATGGAAAATGAAGAACTCAAAAGGAACACTATATACAAAATGCAAGAGGGTCACCACATAGAACGAAAGGAACACGTAAAGGACTTGGGAATAATTATGTCTGCTGATCTGTCGTTTAAAGACCATAACAAGACAAAGATCACAACAGCCAGGAAGATGACGGGGTGGGTATTGAGAACTTTCAAAACAAGGGAAATAATGCCGATGGTGACACTATTCAAATCGCTAGTGCTCCCTCACTTAGAATACTGCTCAGTGCTGACGGCCCCGCTCAGGGCAGGAGAAATAGCAGAGCTGGAACAAATCCAGAGATCGCTACGGCTCACATTGAGCCATTGAAACATCTAAATTATTGGGAACGCTTCAAGTCTTGAACATGTACTCATTGGAGCGGAGGGAGAGAGATACATGATAATATATACATGGAAAGTACTTGAGGGCCTGGTCCCAAATCTGCACACTGCCATAACAACATACTGGAGTGAGAGATATGGGAGAAAGTGTAAAATAAATCCAGTGAGGAGCAGGGGTGCGGTGGGGACAATACGGGAGCACTGTATTAACATCCGGGGTCCCAGACTATTCAACATCTTACCAGAAGATATCCGAAACACGGCTGGAACCAGTGTAGAAGCCTTCAAGAGGAAACTGGACAAATATCTTCACCAGGTGCCAGATCAACCAGGCTGTGATGGATATGTGGGGCAGCGGGCCTCCAGCAGCAACAGCCTGGTAGACCAGGCAAGCACCAGACGAGCCTGGCCCATGGCCGGGCTCAGAGAGTAGATACTCTCGAACTCTTCTTCAAAGGTAAAGGTGTCAACGCCCCCACGGCCCGGTCTGTGACCAGGCCTCATGTTGGACCAGAGCCTGATCAACCAGGCTGTTACTGCTGGCCGCACGCAGTCCAACGTACGAACCACAGCCTTGCTGGTCAGGTATCGACTTTAGGTGCCTGTCCAGTGCCTGCTTGAAGACAGCCAGGGGTTTGCGTGTGTGCGTGTGTACACACACGCACACACGTACACGTGTGCACACACACGCACACACGTACACGTGTGCATGCACGCAGAGAGAGAGAGAGAGGTTCACTTCAAATTAATTTGTTATTTGCAGTAAAAATTGGCTCTTGTGTGTTGTGTGTGGTTGCTGGGTACTTGTCAGTGTTACGACAGTGTGACATTTGTCACTGCTAATACAGTGCCACACTTGTCTGCTAATACAGTGCCACACTTGTCACTGTTAATACAGTACCACACTTGTCACTGCTATGATAATGCCACACTTGTCACTTATGACAGTGCCACACCTGTCACTCACTGCAGTGAGTGACAAGTGTAGTTTTTTAAACCATATTTCTTTAACTATCACTCTAAATTGGTTTATATAGATAGGCTTTATATGAGATAGACTTCAAAGAATGAAACTGGGTGTGAGTACAGGAACTCCTAGCTTAACGACCGAGTTAGTGTCCTAAGAGAAGGTCAATAAGCGAATTGGTCGTTAAGCGAGGAGCCGCCCCTTACTGATATTTCAAGCATACTGTCCTGGTAGTGGGTTTGTGACAACCATCTTTAGATAATGTTTTAATGTCACCTTTGCACCATTTATAACATTTTTAGTACAGTGGACCCTCAGTTTTCGTGTTTAATCCATTCCAGAGGGATCGGCTAAAACTGAAATCAGCGAAAACTGAAACCATTTTCCCCATAAGAAATAATGTAAATTCAATTAATCCGTTCCAGACACCCAGAAGTATTAACAAAATTTTTTTAGGGGGGGCCTTAAAGATAGATTTACATGCACAAAAGAATGAACATTCGACTTCACACTTACCTTTATTGAAGACTGATGTTGCTGGATGGAAGACAGGGAGGAGGGGAGAGGGAAGATAGGTTATTCTTTGGAAGGGAAATCCTCCTCCATAAGGACTCTAGGTACCAAGTCCCCGTCTGGGGTCACTTCCCTTCTTTGTCTTTTACTGCCACTAGGACCAGCCTGAGAGTCACTTCACACCTGTGGCACTAAATATCTGTCCAGAGAGCTCTGTTGCTGGCATCTCTTTAATATGTCCCTAAAATGAGATAAGAGATTGTCATTGTACATGTTGTCGAGACGGATTGCAACATCTTTGTCAGGGTGATGTTCCTCCACAAATGAATGCATCGTAGTACACATTGCACAAATCTCCTTAACCCTTTGGGGGTCCAAGGGCCCTCTCCGAAACTCGTTCTCAGGGTCCACGAATTTAAAAAAAAAAAAAATCTTATGAAATGATAGAGAATCTTTTTCCAATCATAATGCCACAAAAATTATGAAATTTGATCGAAAACTAACTGAATTATGCTTTCGCGAAGTTAGCGGTATCGATGACATTTACGCATCGGCGATTTTGCCCACTTTGAGCCCTATTTTCGGCAAATTCCAGTGTTTCAGTCTACTAAAATTATAGCTATATTTCGCTAGCACTCCATTTCTTCTATCGATTGAGTACAAGAAACCGCCTATTTACCAATTTCAACTACCCAAAATAGTGGTCAGAAAATGGCAATTTGGCCAATTTCACACAAATTTCAAACGATGCCAGTTTCAAAATAGGGTCCATAATAAACAAGGCAGACATTCCTGGCACTAAAATAACATCTTCTCTGTTCATTAATCACGTCTCCAGGCCCCTCTTACATTACTTTTGCTTTCCATTTTGAATTTTTATTCTCACAAAAAATAGAAGATTTACTGTTATGTATACAACTGCATCATTGTAAAAATGGTATAAATAATATCAGCGCACTTGTGCAAGAATATTAGACTCTCCAGTTGATGTGTATTGGACGCATGGTGTGATTTGTTTACTCATGAACATCGGCCAAAATTGAACATTTTCGCTACTTTACGCTCCGTTTCAAGGTACTTGTCATCGTGAAACCAGTCAAAATTATCTCTATTTCTGTAATATATCATCTATTCTATAAAATGAGACTAAGAAAACGAGAATACAAGCATAAATACCATACGAAAATAGACTGCAAAGTCGCTGTTTTAAACCAAAAACACAGTCAGTTTTTTTTTTCTCATTATGCACTGTGGTGCAGGAATTTCTTTTATACAGTGGACCCCCGAGTTTCGTAAAAACTTCACTCCTGAAGTCTGCTCAAGTGCCATTACCGAACGAATTTACTCCCTTAAGGAAAAATTGCACGTAGGTTAGTCTATTTCAGACCCCCAAAAATACACTTCCACAAGAACTTACAAAATTATACTTACATAATTGCACGATTTCCGGGGTATTCGTTAACCGAGGGTCCACTACTGCGCACACTGACCGCACAGATCCATTCTTTCACATCTAGGCCTAACTGCCTGTTTCTGCTTGATTTGAGGGCGCTAGAATTTAGGCGTACTAGTATGACCATAACCCCAGGGCGTAATTCGTACTAGTACGACCAAAACCCCGAAAGGGTTAATCTTTGAAGAAGGCACCTTACATCTCTCTTCCTCATTCATTGAAGCAGTTTCCTGAGTTGTGGTTTGATGGTGTTGCACCTCAAGCTCTTGCAGCTTTTCAGTGGTTAGATCTTCATTGTGGTCCTCCACCAATTCTTCCACATCCTCTCCACTCACATCCAACCCCATGGAATTCCCCAATGCCTCAATACTTTCCACAACTTCCATAGGCTCCTTAGGGTCAGCCCCAAACCCTTCAAAATCCCTCTCTGGGACAGAATCTGGCCACAACTTTTTCCAAGCAGAGTTTATCGTCCTGGAAGTTACTCCCTGCCAAGCCTTATCTGTAAGGCTTATGCACTGGAAGATATTGAAGTGATCCCTCCAGAACTCTCTTAAGGTCAATTCAGAGTCCGAGGTTATGTCAAAGCACCTTTGAAACATTGCTTTGGTGTACAGTTTTTTGAAGTTAGAAATGATCTGCTGGTCCATGGACTAGATGAGAGGAGTGGTGTTAGGAGGCAAGAACTTCACTGTTACAAAACTGAATTCCTTAGACAATTGGTCTTCCAAGTCTCGAGGATGAGCAGGAGCATTGTCCATTACCAGGAGGCACTTGACCCCCAATTTCTTTTTCAGGAGGTATTTCTTCACAGTCGGGCCTAACACATGATTAAACCATTCCAGGAAAATTTCCCTTGTGATCCATGCCTTAGGGTTAGCCTTCCACATCACACACAATTTACTCTTGACGACACTGTTTTTCTTGAACACTCAGGGATTTTCAGAGTGATACACAAGTAAAGGCTTCAATTTTAAATCCCCACTAGCATTACCACACAACAAGAGAGTTAGCCTGTCTTTCATAGGCTTGTGCCCTGGCAGTGCCTTTTCCTCCTGCGTGATGTAGGTCCCTCTTGGTATTTTCTTCCAAAACAGGCCTGTTTTGTCACAATTAAACACTTGTTCGGGTTTGAAATTTCCAGCCTCTACATATTCTTTGAATTCACGCACAAATTTTTCAGCCGCATGTTTGCCTGAACTGCCACTTCGCTTCTTGAAGTTTTCGAACCAGCCTTTGCTGGCCTTAAATTCACCAACATCAGCACTGGTTCCAGGGATTTTCTTGACAAGATCAGAATGCAACTGCTTTGTTTTTTCACATATGATTGATTGCACAACATTATCACCTGCTAGCTGTTTTTCGTTTATCCACACCAACAACAATTTCTCCATATTTTCAATTGTTTGTGGTCTCTGTTTTGTTATCGCATTCACCCCTTTTGCAACATTAGCTTCCATGATTTCTTTTTTCTTCGCTACAATGGAACTGATGGTTGATGGGGCCTTATTGTATATCCTGCCGAGCTCAGCAATACGTACGCCACTATCATATTTTTCTATTATTTCTTTCTTCAGTTCTACGGTGTTCCTCACTTTCTTTACCAAAGGACTGGCACTAGGAGCTTTCTTTGGGCCCATGGTACCTTATTTAGTAGTCACACACAATAATCAAGGGCCAAAAACAATGAATTGTTAAGAAATGTTTTGTATGAACTCGCAGGATGATGTTCACTCAATCATAAACAATGCTTCACTGCTTGACAATGTGCGTGGGAGGCGGACTTGTAAGCTTTGTTTGTGCACTGGGCACTGGACAGTTTCCGTACCATCAACGAAAACGGAGCCAATCGGCGAAAATGGAGGTAATATTTCTACGAAAAAAGTTCGCGAAAACTGAAATCGGCGAAAACGGAGATACGCGAAGACCAAGGGTCCACTGTATATTAAAAATAGAACTAGGCATTAAAAAACAAAAAAAGTAAAATACATACACATACAGTGGACCCCCGAAAATCGGCCCTAATCTGTTCCAGGAGCTAGGCCTAAACTGGCCGATTTTTGAAGCATTATTTCCCATAAGAAATAATGTAAATACAATTAATCCGTTCCTCCCAAAAATATTCACCAAAAATTAATTTTTTTAAAGAATAAATACTATAGTTTTACATACAGAAAACAATGAGAAATAAATATAAAGCACTAATTTTAATTGATAAATGAACAGTTAAATCAGTTTTACCTCTAGTGAAGACTCTTGTTGGCGTTTTGAGAGAGGTAGGAGTTTGTTTGGAGGTAGGACAAGATAGTCCTTCAATATGACAATAATATCAACCCTACAGCTTATTTATCTAGCACAATTCATCTGATATGACATAATAAACAATATTAATAACATAGAAACATGATATAAACTCTAGAATGAATAAAACATGTCATTACGAGTGTAAGGACTGGTGGAGGTGGTGGTGGTGGTGGTGGTGGTGGGTGTAAGGGCCACTGACCATAAGCTGTGGTGGTGGTCGGCGGCAGCAGAAAGCCACCACCACTATTCACACAAACAACTGTACATAATTTATAAATAAGAAATATTTACACTTTAATTTATAAATAAGAAATATTTACACTAATTTATAAATAAGAAATATTTACACTTACCTTGGAGGAAATGTTGGCAGAGGGTGGTTCTGGTCTCAGTGTCCCTATATTCCTCAAACAAACAATGGAGGAGTTAAGTTTCGTGTCGTCATTTTTCTATCGATTAATGGCTTAACTTACTTGCTACACTGTTAATGCTACACTTTATCGCTGGCTGGTGCTATAGCCTTTATCGACTTGTGCTGCTTTAGAATCATACATATCGTAGAATCACTGAAGAAGGCACATTCTCCCCTCTGTTCCTCCTCCACTTTGGTACTTTGCTACAATTTCTAAATTCAGTTCTATCGTGTTTGTCACTTTCTTTACCAAAGGGTTGCCACTATGAAGTTTCTTTGGGCCCATGGTGGCTTATTTCACAGTCACAATAAATAAACAAGCAGTAAACACAATGAATTTATTGTGATAAACAAAGCTAGACTGGCTCAAGACGCCTGCTTGGTGAGGCGCGCAAGCACGGGGCAGGCAGACAGGTCTGGGACGCGGGCCGATAATCGGGAAAATATTAGGCCGAAAAAAGCGATCGATAATCGAGCCGGCCGATAATCAGACCAGCCGATTTCCGGGGGCCCATTGTACAGTACACTGGTCGGAGAACTGGTTGTAAGTCCGAGCGGTCATTAAACAGGTAGGTCGTTAAGTGAGGAATACCTATAATGTGATTTTCCAAGAAATCGTACGATTTTAATTGGGGTGTCTTGGGTCAATTGGGTCACCCAACTAGACTTTTTTAGTAGTGTCTTTAAATATCACTCTAAATTTGTTTATATTGACATAAAATAGATTTTGTAAAACAAAGATAGACATAATCTGATATATTGTCAACAAAATTTATTGTTGGTTTTAATTTGAGTGTCTTGGGTTAATTGCATAATCCTGAACAAAAATGAAATCGTACAGTTAGATTTGTGTTGTAATGATTTTGTTTTTTTTTGGTAATGTTTCATTAATGTTTTCACTGTTCAGAACCCTGAAAATAATATTGCTCTCAGTGTCCACTTTTAAAACAAATAATATTCTAAGATGGTACAACATGTATTTCTGGAGGTAATGACACCAAAAATACAAAATTTGATGGAAAACTCGTGGAATTATGTTGGCACAAAGTTAGCAACCTGGACGGAATTTATGCATCAGTGATTTTGCCAACTTAGAGTCCTATTTTAACCCTTTCATTGGTCCCATAATATTAAGGCTTTGAAGCCAGTGTCGGTCCCATAATACCACACCAAAATTCTAGCGGCTTCCAATCTTGCGGGAGAAAGCTGGTAGGCCTTCATATGAGAGAATGGGTCTGTGTGGTCAGTGTGTGAAGTATAAAAAAAATCCTGCAGAAAGCAGTGCATGAGAGAAAAAACTGTGACTGTGTTTTTTGGTTTAAAACAGTGAATTTGCGGTGTATTTTTGTATGGTATTTATGGTTGTATTCTCATTTTCTTGGTCTTATTTGATACAATGGGAGATATACTACTGAAATAGAGATGATTTTGAATGGTTTACAGACTAAAAGTAGCTTGAAAGTGAGCTCAAAGTAGTGGAATTTTTTTATTTTTGACGATGTTCAAGAGTAGACAAAACACGTCACGCATCCAATACACGTCAACTGGTGGGTCTAATGTGCATTTACGAATGCACTGATATTATTTATACA
This sequence comes from Cherax destructor, assembly GCA_009830355.1. Lineage (NCBI taxonomy): Eukaryota > Metazoa > Arthropoda > Malacostraca > Decapoda > Parastacidae > Cherax > Cherax destructor. The sequence continues at coordinate 25,040 of WNWK01020554.1, read as the reverse complement.
GTTATTACAATTATGCAGTAGTCAGAATAAGAGTAAATCTTTATTTTTTGTGTTTACCTGGAGTTTACCTAGAGAGGGTTTTGGAGGTCAGTGCCCCCGCGGCTCGGTCTGAGACCAGGCCTCATAGTGGATCAGGGTCTGATCAACTAGGCTGTTACTGCCGGCCACACACAAACTGATGTACGAACCACAGCCTGGTTGGTCAGGTACTGACTTTAGGTGCCTGTCCAGTGCCTTCTTGAAGACAGCCAGGAATCTATTGGCAATCCCCCTAATGTATGCTTGGAGGCAGTTGAACAGTCTTGGGCCCTGGACACTTAAGGTGTTGTCTCTCAGTGTACTCGTGGCGCTCCTGCTTTTCATCGGGGGAATGTTGCATCTCCTGCCGAGTCTTTTGCTTTCATAGGGAGTGATTTTCATGTGCAGGTTTGATACCAATCCCTCCAGAACCTTCCAAGTGTATATTATCATGTATGTATCTCAAGCGACCTGAAAAGCGTCATCATGGGCTTGGCATCCCTGGTTTTGAAGGTTCTCATTATCCATCCTGTCATTTTTCTAGCAGATGCGATTGCTACAGTGTTATAGTCCTTGAAGGTGAGATCCTCTGACATGACCACACCCAGGTCTTTGACATTAGTTTTTCGCTCTATTGTGTTGTTGGAATTTGTTTTATACTCCGATGAAATTTTAATTTCATCATGTTTTCCGTATCGGAGTACAGGTCTCCCTCAACATTCGCGAGGGTTAGGGGATCAAGAGCCTCGTGAATGTTGAAAAATCGCGAATGTTTGGTGCCCCAATATATTGTAGGGAAATATAATGCAATACTGCTTCCTTAACCTATTGAACCATGAACAGTCATAAAACACATATAAACATCATAAAATAATGTACTATATACATGTTATTTTGACATGAGCTGGCTGTGGAGGGAGGCCTGTAATAGTATAATTATACAATACGTATTTTATAGTGTTGTGAAGTGTCATGGGGAATCAAGTTACTGACACACTGCTTCTTCTCCCTCTGCTGTAGCTCCGCCCACTTTGTAATGATGCCAAATGTTGAATTAAATATGTATACATTAGAACAAAAAATGAAACTCCAACTTCATAACTTTATTTTAATTTGCATAACTCATATATTGCAGAAAACAATAAAAAAGTAAAATACACATACAACGAGTTAAGCTTACAGAAAAATACATTAAATTCACCATCAAACATTGTTACGAAGTGGGAGGAGCTATTGTAGGTAGGGAGAGGCAGCAGTGTCTGGTGAGTCGTCATAGGTGGTGGATGTTAGCCTTAGCGCTAATAAAATGTTGTGTAATTACACTAATATTAGTAATAAAGGTTATCTATCTATAACATTTATTCCAAATTGATATCAGAAATATGATAAATACCCTAGAACTGTAATAAAGATGCTGAAATGAATAATATATGCCATATTATATGAGTGGGGTAAGAGAGCAAGCTGATGTAAACATCTTTTATGGTGGCGGTCTGCCTGCTTCTCTTACCCCACTCATATAATATGGCATATATTATTCATTTCAGCATCTTTATTACAGTTCTAGGGTATTTATCATGTTTCTGATATCAATTTGGAATAAATGTAATAGATAGATAACCTTTATTTAGTACATTCATTACTTACTGCTTCCTTAACCTATTGAACCATGAACAATCATAAAACGCATGAAAACATAGTAAAATATTGTACTATATAGTACTACATACATGTTATACTGTAGTTTAAAACAAATAATGAACAAAGAAAACACTCGGTGAGTGAGTGGTGTGGGGGCTGGCTGCCGGGTCGGAGGGAAGGTAGTAGGGACGCTCGGGTGGCGGGAAACTTTAATATGATTTGGTGGGTGGGAATTTGGCGGCTGGGAATTTGTTGGCCGGGAATTCGCGAATGTGTGAAGCCCGCGAAAGTGGAAAACGCGAATGTTGAGGGAGACCTGTACCTCTATTATGTTGTGATCTGAGTGTATTGTCTTTGATACGGTTATATTCCGTATCAGATTGTCGTTGTTGGTGAAGATGAGGTCCAGCGTATTTTCTAGTCTTGTAGGCTCTAATATTTGCTGGTTTAAGGTGAATTTGGTGCAGAGATTTAATAGTTTGTGTGTGTGTGTGAATTTTCATCTGCGCTGCCTCCTGGGGTGATCTCTGCTAAAGCATTGTTTTCTATACAACTCCATTTTAGGTGTCTCAAGTTGAAATCTCCTAGTAGTAAGATGTTTGGGGCAGGAGTTGGGAAATTTTCCAGACAGTGGTCAATTTTCAAAAGCTGATCCTGGAATTGCTGGGAAGTTGCGTCTGGAGGCTTGTATACCACCACAATGACAAGGTTTTGGTTTTTAGTTCTTACCGCTAAAACTTCAACTACATCATTTGAGGTGTTTAGTAGTTCTGAGCAAATGAGCAACTCTGTGACGTACAGGCCAACCTGCCCTTGTTGTCTGTTTAGTCTGTCGCATCTGAATTGGTTATAACCTGGGATCCATGACCAAAACACAAGAAACATATCACTTTTTGATATACCCCGAGTCCATATCACCCTGTGTAAAAAACTCTATCCACATAAAGGGCCCCAAAATCTATAATTCATTACCAGAAAATATTAAAAACAACCTGGCCTGAACATCAATTTAAGACTCTTCTCAAAAACCACCTGCTCATCTTAAACTAAATACTCATACTGTAAATTACTTTCAACAATGCTCAGTGTTATTTACCCATAATATAATTGCTATATTTATTATTGATATAACCATCTTACAAAACATTTTGTCAAAATGTAAAATCCTCAGATTGTAATTTGAGTAAACTTATTATCTGCTATAAACATAAGCTGTGTTTAATTATAACAAAATTATCAATTTCTCTAGTATTAAGTATTCTATAAGTCGTTATTAAGTCTGCCCATAATGCCATGGCATGATAGTGGCTCTCTTTGCACTTCAATTCTACATTGTAATTACAAAATCTCGATGTAAACTTGCAATGAAGTAAAATGTTATTGTTATATTTCGTTGTCATAATGATCCTTTATGTGGGTCTCTGTGAATGCCGCAAACATTGCATTTGACTCTGCGAGCAGTCCCTTGATGTAAGGAATTTTGTTGTTTTTTGACGGCTTTAGACCCTGTATGTTTGCAAAGACAAATGTCGTTATATTGGTGGAATTTAGGGGTTTTTATTTGCTGGCTCTAATATCTGTTGTTCTGGAGTGGAGGCCAGTGTCCGTGTCTCTGCTCCAGAAGTGTTTTCAGTTGGTGTAGGATTATTGTCATTTCTTGCCAGTCTTTTTTCCCTCCTGGCCCTAAAAAACTCCATCCCTGGAGGAGTTGTGGCTCCCCTCTTTTGTTTCCCATAGTCTGGATGGTCTGTGTCTTCTTGTCCCCTTTAGATGATATGCCTGGCAGTATGCATTGTAGCATTTTCTTTCATGGATTGATGAGTGACACATTTCTGGGTGCCATAAGTTACAGGAGAGGAAGTTGCACTCTCCTGTTGCCGTGTGGGTGCAGCATTTTTTGGGGTGGTCAAAGGTGCATGTCCCACCTGTTTTACCAGATATACCGTGCCTGCAGATACATAGATTGGATTTCCGTTTGCTAGAATTCATTGTAAGCTGCGTTCGCTGCTGGTGCAATTTTTTCTGTTTCCTCCCTATCTATCCTCCCTGTATGGACATCAGTGCTTCTACCAGGTTTTGCTGGTCATGTACTGGCCAGGGAGGTACAACATCGTTTAGGAGTGAAGGAGAGCAGGATGTGAGTGTGGGGGAGGTGCGTGAGGCATTACGTAGAATGAAAGGGGGTAAAGCAGCTGGAACTGATGGGATCATGACAGAAATGTTAAAAGCAGGGGGGGATATAGTGCTGGAGTGGTTGGTATTTTTGTTTAATAAATGTATGAAAGAGGGGAAGGTACCTAGGGATTGGCAGAGAGCATGTATGGTTCCTTTATATAAAGGGAAGGGGGATAAAAGAGAGTGTAGAAATTATAGGGGAATAAGTTTAGTGAGTATACCAGGTAAAGTGTATGGCAGGGTTGTTATTGAAAGAATTAGAGGTAAGACAGAGAGTAGGATTGCAGATGAGCAAGGAGGCTTTGGAGTGGGTAGGGGATGTGTAGATCAAGTGTTTACAGTGAAGCATATATGTGAACAGTATTTGGATAAAGGTAGAGAAGTGTTCATTGCATTTATGGATTTAGAAAAGGCATATGATAGAGTGAATAGGGGAGCAATGTGGCAAATGTTGCAAGTGTATGGAATAGGTAGTAAGTTACTGAAGGCTGTAAAGAGTTTTTATGAGGATGGTGAGGCTCAGGTTAGGGTGTGTAGGAGAGAGGGAGATTACTTCCCGGTAAAAGTAGGTCTTAGACAGGGATGTGTAATGTCACCATGGTTGTTTGATATATTTATGGATGGGGTTGTAAAAGAAGTAAATGCTTGAGTGTTGGGGAGAGGGGTGGGATTAAATTATGGGGAATTGAATGCAAAATGGAGTTGACACAGTTACTTTTTGCTGATGATACTGTGCTTATGGGAGATTCTAAAAAAAGTTGCAGGGGTTAGTGGACGAGTTTGGGAGAGTGTGTAAAGGTTGAAGGTGAACATAGATAAGAGTAAGGTGATGAGGGTATCAAACAATTTAAATAAAGAAAAATTGGATATCACATTGGAGAGAGGGATTGTGGAAGAAGTAAATGTTTTCAGATATTTGGGAGTTGACGTGTCGGCGGATGGGTTTATGAAGGATGAGGTTAACCATAGAATTGATGAAGGAAAAAAGGTGAGTGGTGCGTTGAGGTATCTGTGGAGACAAAAAACGTTATCCATGGAGGCAAAGAAGGGAATGTACGAAAGTATAGTGGTACCAACACTCTTATATGGGTGTGAAGCGTGGGTTGCAAATGCTGCAGCAAGGAGGAGGATGGAGGCAGTGGAGATGTCCTGTCTAAGGGCAATGTGTGGTGTAAATATTATGCAGAAAATTCGGAATGTGGAAATTAGGAGAATGTGTGGAGTTACTAAAAGTATTTGTGAGAGGGCTGAAGAGGGGTTGTTGAGGTGGTTTGGTCATTTAGAGAGAATGGATCAATGTAGAATGACTTGGAGAGCGTATAAATCTGTAGGGGAAGGAAGGCGGGGTAGGGGTCGTCCTAGAAAAGGTTGGAGGGAGGGGGTAAAGGAGGTTTTGTGGACGAGGGGCTTGGACTTCCAGCAAGCATGTGTGAGCGTGTTAGATAGGAGTGAATGGAGACGAATGGTTTTTGGGACATGACGATCTGTTGGAGTGTGAGCAGGGTAACATTTTGTGAAGGGATTCAGGGAAACCAGTTAATTGATTTAGTTGGACTTGAGTCCTGGAAATGGGAAGTACAATGCCTGCACTTTAAAGGAGAGGTCTGGGATAGTGACAGCTGGGAGGGACTATTCTCAGCTGTCGTATCTGAGCGCCTCTGCAAAGACAGTGATTATGTACGAGTGTGGTGAAAGTGTTGAATGATGATGAAAGTATTTTCTTTTTGGGGATTTTCTTTCTTTTTGGGTCACCCTGCCTCGGTGGGAGACGGCCGACTTGTTGAAAAAAAAAAAGTGTCGACACTGTTCCCCAAGGCATCATCCCCTTTTGTTCCATCTCCAGTATTGCTATTTTGTACTTCTGTGAATTTCTAATCACTTTTTGGGTAGTTGAAATAGGTAAATGGGCGGTTTCTTGTACTCAATCGATAAAATGAAAAGAATTCTAGTGAAATAGCTATGAGTTTGGTTGAGTGGAGTAAAGGAATTAGCCAAAAATGGAGCTCAAAGTGGGCGAAATTGCTGATGCGTAAATATCGCCGAGACCTTTAACTTCAGGAGAGCGTAATTCCATAAGTTTTCCATCAAATTTCAAACTTTGGTTTCATTACCTTCAGAAAAAGATTATCATTTCAAAAGAAAAAATATTTTTTTTTTTAAATTCTTCGAAACTTTGAGGGTCTCGACCCTAAAAGAATTAAGTCAATTCCATTGTTCCATTTGAACAAATTCTTATCTATTTCATTAGTATGCCTTCCATTCTATTGATTATGGAAAAGAAACTGTGCATACAACTATTTCAACTACCTTATAAGGTGCCAAGAAGTTAATTTCACTAAATTTAACAAATGCCAATTTAACCCTTTCAGTGTCGAGATCCCTGCTCGCAAACTTGCTCTCAGGGTCTGAGAATTTAAAAAAAAAAAGTATTTTAACTTATGGAATGGGCTTTTGGCATGTACATCTCATTAATAACTATATTTCTTGTCTACCATGTATTATTGTACCATGTCTCAATAAAGTATTATTATTATTATTAGTATTATTATAAAGAATTTTTCTGAAAGCATTGAAACCAAAAGTATGAAATTTGATGGAAAACGAATGGAATTACGCTCTCACAAAGTTAGTGGCCTCAGCGATATTTACGCATCAAGGATTTTGCCCATATTGCACCCTATTTTTTGCCAATTCCACTGTTCCAGTTGACCAAACTCATAGCTATTTAGTAACTAGTTTCCGTCTATCGATTGGGTACAAGAAACCGCCCATTTATCTACGTATTTCAACTACCCAATAAAGTGATTAGAAATTGGTAATTTGGCCAATTTCATGCAAAATTCAACAATTGCTGATTTGAAAATAGGGTCCTGAATAAACATTGTAGACATTCCTGGCACTAAATATTTTCTCTGTTTAGTCGCGTCTCAGGACCCTCTTATGCTTGCTTTTCATTTTGAAGTTTTATTCATAAAAAAGTAGAAAATTTACTGTTATGCAGACTACTGCATTATTGAAATAGTTGTATAAATAATGTCAGTGCCAGTTGGACACGTATTGTGTCCTCTGGAATATCGGCAAAAATCGAACATTTCCGCCACCCACGCATTCATACCATACATTTTGTCATTATTCCATTGTTTTTAGTGCTTGCAACTGCTAAATAAGCCACCATGGGCCCAAAGAAAGCTCCTAGTGCCAGCCCTTTGGTAAAGGGCTGAGAGGGGAGAATGTGTCTTAAGTGATTCAGTGATTCTACGATATGTTATGATACTAAAGCAGCAGTAGTTGATAAAGGCTATAGTGCCAGCCAGCATTAAAGTGTAGCATTAACAGTGTAGCAAGTAAGTTAAGCCATTAATCGATAGAAAAATGACGACACGAAACTTAACTCCTCCATTGTTGTTTGAGGTATAGGGCGACTGACAACACTGCCGTCTGCTGCTGCTGCCCACCACCACCACTATATGTACGGCTTATGGTCAGTGGCCCTTATGCACCCAACAACAAACAACACAACACCAGTCCTCACATTCGTAATGACATATTTTATTCATTCTAGAGTATAAGTTATGTTTCTATGTCATTAATATTGTTTATTATATCATATTAAATGAATTGTGACAGATAAATAAGCCGTAGAGTTGATGTTAGTGTCATTTTGAAGGACTATCTTGTCCTGTCCCCAAACACACACCCTTGTAGCCGGCACAATTCCAAACATATGCCAGAAACAGAACTCTCTGGAACACTTTTTTGAGCGACAGGGGTCCAGGGACTCACAAGGTGATCCTAGTGGCATTAAAAAACAAAGAAGGGAAATAACCCCAGAAAAGGACTTGGTACCTGAAGTCTTTATGGAAGGGGATTTCCCTTCCAAACAATAGCAACTCTTCCATCCTCTCCCCTCCTCCTGTCTTCCACACATCAACAACTCTTCAATAAAGGTAAGTGTCATGGTTTTATTGTTTTATTCTTCATGTCTCATTGTTTTCTGTGTAATTAAATGTATTTAATGTACAAAAATATTTTATTTTAATACTTTTGGGTGTCTGGAACAGATTAACCCTTTGGGGGTCGACAGGCCTTCTCAGGAAAGTGTTCCTGGGGTCGAAAATTTTTTGGAAAAAAAAAATTAATTTTTTCTTATGAAATGATAGAGAATCTTTTTCCGATCATAACGCCACCAAAATTATGAAATTTGATCGAAAACTAACGAAATTATGCTTTCGCAAAGTTATCGGTATCTATGACACTGACGCATCGGCGATTTCACCCACTTCGAGCCCTATTTTCGACAAATTCCAATGTTTCAGTCTCCTAAAATTATAGCTATTTCGCTAGAACTCCATTTCTTCTATCGAATGAGTAGAAGAAACTGCCTATTTACCAATTTCATCTACCCAAAATAGTGGTCAGAAAATGGCAATTTTCCAATTTCACACAAATTTCAAACGATGCCAATTTCAAAATAGGGTCCAGAGTAAACAAGGCAGACATTCCTGGCACTAAAATAACATGTTCTCTGTTCATTAGCCACGTCTCCAGGCCCCTGTTCCATTACTTTTGCTTTCCATTTTGAATTTTTATTCTCACAAAAATAGAAGATTTACTGTTATGTATACAACTGCATTATTGTAAAAATGGTATAAATAATATCAGAGCACTTGTGCATGAATATAAGACTCGCTAGTTGATGTGTATTGGACGCATGGTGTGATTTGTTTACTCATGAACAGCGTCAAAAATCGAACATTTTCGCTACTTTGAGCTCAATTTCAAGGTACTTGTCATTGTCATACCAATCAAAATCATCTCTATTTCTGTAATATATCTTCCATTCTATCAAATGAGACCAAGAAAACGAGAATACATCAATAAATACCATACGAAAATCGACTGCAAAGTCGCTGTTTTAATCGAAAAAAACGGTCAGAGTTTTTTTTCTCTCATTATGCAGTGTGCACTGCAGGTTTTTTTTTTTATACTGCGCACACTGACCACACAGACCCATTCTTTCATATGTATGCCTACCAGACGTTTTTTGCTTAAATTGAGGCCGCTAGAATTTGGGCGTACTAGTACGGCACCAACCCCTGCTCGTAAAACGTACTAGTACGGCACCGACCCCGAAAGGGTTAATTGAATTTCCATTATTTCTTATGGGGAAAATAGATTCGGAAATCGTAATATTATGTTTTAGTCACACTCTCTCGAATGGATTAATTACGAAAACTGGGGGTCCACTGTAAGTGTATTATTGTAAGTGCTTTTGTAAGTGTATTTTTGGTGGTTTAAAACGGACTAATCTAATGTATATTTATCCTTATGGGAACAAATTCATTCGGTACCGGCGCTCGAGCAGCATTCTGGAATGAATTATCGACGAAAACCAAGGTGCCACTGTACTCTATTTCAAGCCCCAACAAACCCTACTGAAATCTGGCTCATCACCAAAACACTGATCATCCATACTCAAGACAGCAAGGGTCACCCTGATCATCCATACTCAAGACAGCAAGGGTCACCCTGATCATCCATACTCAAGACAGCAAGGGTCACCCTGATCATCCATACTCAAGACAGCAAGGGTCACCCTGATCATCCATACTCAAGACAGCAAGGGTCACCCTGATCATCCATACTCAAGACAGCAAGGGTCATCCTGACCATCCATACTCAAGACAGCAAGGGTCACCCTGACCATCCATATTCAAGACAGTAAGGGTCACCCTGATCATCCATACTCAAGACAGCAAGGGTCACCCTGACCATCCATACTCAAGACAGCAAGGGTCACCCTGACCATCCATACTCAAGACAGCAAGGGTCACCCTGACCATCCATACTCAAGACAGCAAGGGTCACCCTGACCATCCATACTCAAGACAGCAAGGGTCACCCTGACCATCCATACTCAAGACAAAGGGTCACCCTGACTATCCATACTCAAGACAGCAAGGATCACCCTGATCATCCATACTCAAGACAGCAAGGGTCACTCTAACCATCCATACACAAGACAGCAAGGGTCACCCTGACCATCCATACTCAAGACAGTAAGGGTCACCCTGACCATTCATACTCAAGACAGTAAGGGTCACCCTGACCATCCATAGTCAAGACAGCAAGGGTCACCCTGACCATCCATACTCAAAACAGCAAGGGTCACCCTGACCATCCATATTCAAGACAGCAAGGGTCACCCTGACCATCCATACTCAAGACAGCAAGGGTCACCCTGACCATCCATACTCAAGACAGCAAGGGTCACCCTGACCATCCATACTCAAGACAGCAAGGGTCACCCTGACCATCCATACTCAAAACAGCAAGGGTCACCCTGACCATCCATACTCAAGACAGCAAGTGTCACCCTGACCATCCATACTCAAGACAGCAAGGGTCACCCTGACCATCCATACTCAAGACAGCAAGGGTCACCCTGACCATCCATACTCAAGACAGCAAGGGTCACCCTGATCATCCATACTCAAGACAGCAAGGGTCACCCTGACCATCCATACTCAAGACAGCAAGGGTCACCCTGACCATACAAAAGACAGCAAGGGTCACCCTGACCATCCATACACAAGACAGCAAGGGTCACCCTGACCATCCATACTCAAGACAGCAAGGGTCACCCTGACCATCCATACTCAAGACAGTAAGGGTCACCCTGACCATCCATACTCAAGACAGCAAGGGTCACCCTGATCATCCATACTCAAGACAGCAAGGGTCACCCTGACCATCCATACTCAAGACAACAAGGGTCACCCTGATCATCCATACTCAAGACTGCAAGGGTCACCCTGATCATCCATACTCAAGACAGTAAGGGTCACCCTGACCATCCATACTCAAGACAGCAAGGGTCACCCTGACCATCCATACTCAAGACAGCAAGGGTCACCCTGACCATCCATACTCAAGACAGCAAGGGTCACCCTGACCATCCATACTCAAGACAGTAAGGGTCACCCAGATCCTCAAACGAGATGCTTCAACTGAACTGAACAACTATAGGCCTATATCAAACTTGCACCTCTGTCTAATATCTTTGAAAAATTCATTTACAACAAGTCTACTCCTACTTAGTATCCCACAAAATACTTAACCCCTGTCAGTTTGGATATAGGCCGAAAAAATTACTAACAATGCAATTATACACATGCTTGAACTAATATACTCAGCACTTAAAAAAAAAAATGAAATTTCCCTATGACTTTTCATAGACCTCCGAAAAGCATTTGATACAGTTGACCATGACCTATTGCACCTAAAACTTGAACATTACGGGGTCAGAGGACATTCTTTCAATTACTTAAAATCTTATCTTAGCAATAGAAATCAGTACGTACACACAAATAGCGTTAACTCCACTACACAACTTGTTCTTGTTGGAGTCCCACAGGGTAGCGTCCTTGGCCCACTTCTCTTTCTCATTTACATCAGTGACCTCCCAAATGCATCTAAACTCCTTAAACCCGTTTTATTTGCAGATGACACTAATGTCTTCTTTCACTCAAACCCAACTATACTAACATATACTGTTAACAATGAACTACTAAAAATATCTATGTACTTGGATGACTACCAACAAATTTACTCAATATAGACAAAACCTACTTCATGCTGTTTGGAAACAGCTTCTTAATGTTCAGCCTTACATATCAATAAATTGTTCACCCATTTCAAGACACACAGGGCAAATTTCTAGGTCTCCACCTTGACTGCAGTCTCAAATTCCAGACCCATATACAGCAAATCTCCAAGAAAGTCTCCATAACAGTAGGCATCCTTTCTAAGATAAGGTACTATGTACCCCAAATGGCTCTCCTTGCTCATTACCACTCATGTACCCTTACCTCACCTATGGTATTTGTGCATGGGGCTCAACCACATCAAATCACTTTAAACCTTTAACCCTTTAAGGGTCCAAGGCCATTTTTGGAAGGGGTGCACCAGTGTCCAAGAATTTAAAAAAAAAATTCTTATTTTCTCTTATGAAATGGTAGAGAATCTTTTTCTGAAGGTAATAAAACAAAAAGTACAAAATTTGATTGATAATTGACGAAATTATGCTCTCACGAATTTTGATGTGTCAGTGATATTTACTCATCGGCGATTTTGCCGACTTTGACTCCCATTTTAGGCCAATACATTATTCCAGACGACCAAATTCTTAGCTATTTCACTAGTATTACTTCTATTCTATCGATTGAGAACACGAAATCTCCCAGTCAACTGTTTCAACTACAAAATAAAGTGATTGGAAATTGGTAATTTAGCCAATTTAACTCAAAGTTCAAAAATATTCCAATTTCAAAATAGGGTGCAGAATAAACAATGCAGGCATTCCTGGCACTAAACTAACATTTCCTCTGTTCATTAGTTACGTTTTCAGTCTTTACAAATGAATTCCATTTTTATTTTTTATTCACATAATGAATTTTTATTCAAACCAAAAAATGGAAGATTTACTGTTATGCAATATTGTAATAATTGTACAAATAATATCACCACATTTGTGAACGTATATTAGACCCACCAGCTGGCGCGTATTAGATGTGTGAGGTCATTTGTTTACTCTTGAACATCGGCAAAAATGTAACATTTCCACTACTTTGAGCTCAGTTTCACTAAACCCAATAAAAATCATCTCTATATCTGTAATATATCTTCCATTCTATCAAATGAGACTAAGAAATCGCAAATACACCTATAAAAAGTATACGAAAAAACACTGCAAAGTCACTGTTTTAATCGAAAATTACGGTTTCAGTTTTTTCTCTCTCATTATGCACTGTGTGCTGCAGGATTTGTTTTATGTGGTGCACACTTACCACATAGATGTATTCTCTCATATCTAGGCCCAAATTTATCGCTCACAGCTTATCTGAGTGAGCTGAGCTCATGACGTAGAACTACGGTTTGGACCCTGAACTCAAAGCCGTAGAACTACGGCACGGACCCTGAAAGGGTTAATATACAAAACATCCACACTTATTGTGCCTACTACATTTACAGATTTTACTCAATATTAACCCTTTGAGGGTCGGTCCTGTACTAGTACGTCAGTGCAGCCAGGGTCGGTCACGTACTTGAACGCCCAAATTCTAGTGCCTTCAAATCTGGTGGAAGAAAGCTGGCAGGCCTACATATGAAAGAAAGGGTCTGCGTGGTCAGTGTGCGCAGTATAAAAAAAATCCTGAAGCGCGCAGTGCATAATTAGAGAATAAAAACTCCGACCATTTTTTTGGTTTAAAACAGCTACTTTCGGGTGTATTTTCATATGGTATTTGTGGTTGTATTCTGGTTTTCTTGGTCTCATTCGATAGAATGGAAGATATATTACAGAAATAGTGATGATTTTGATTGGTTTTACGATGACAAGTAGTACCTTGAAACTGAGCGCAAAGTAGCGAAAATGTTCGATTTTTGTCGATGTTCAATAGTAAACAAATCACGCCATGCGTCCAATACACATCAATTGACATGTCTAATATTCTTGCACAAGTGCACTGATATTATTTATACCGTTTCTACAATGATGCAGTTGTATACATAACAGTAAATCTTCTATTTTTTTGTGAGAATAAAAATTCAAAATGGAAAGCAAAAGTAATGTAAGAGGGGCCTGGAGACATGACTAATGAACAGATAAAATGTTATTTGAGTGCCAGGAATGTCTGTCTCGTTTATTCCGGACCCTATTTTGAAATTGGCATTTTTTGAAATTTGTGTGAAATTGGCCAAATTGCCAATTTCTGACCACCTTATTGGGTAGTTGAAATCAGTAAATTGGCAATTTCTTATACTCAATTGATAGAACAAATAGAACTCTAGCGAAATAGCTATAATTTTAGTAGACTGAAGCATTGGAATTTGCCGAAAATAGGGCTCAAAGTGGGCGAAATCGCCGATGCGTAAATGTCATCGATACCACTAACTTCGCGAGAGCATAACTCCGTTAGTTTTCCATCAAATTTCATAATTTTGGTGGCGTTATGATCGGAAAAAGATTCTCTATCATTTCATAAGAAAAAATAATTTTTTTTTTTTCTGAAAAATTTTCGACCCTGAGAACAAGTTTGGGAAAGGCCTCTCAACCCTCAAAGGGTTAACCCTCCTCTCAAACTCCTCCTTGTTAACTACAACAGAACGCACTAGCACAACACAAGGCACAATTCACTCTTTGATATCCCTCGTGTCCATCTCTCCCTATGCAAAATTGCAATGCACATAAAGGGCCCGAAGATCTAGAATTCATTGCCAGAACACACTAAAGGATCCCTGCCTATAAATCAATTTAAGGTTCTACTTAGAATAATCACCTAATCACCCAAACTTAACCAGACAAACACTATACGTACATAACACCTACCATGAGTTCTCAACTATTTAATCACTACTTCAAACTTAAAATTGTTTCAATTTCATTATTGTAAATTGTGCTTTATGAGTGCTCAACTATTTAATCATTTACTTCTTACTTATAATTGTCTCAATCTCATTATTGTAAATTGTGCTAAATTATAATACTATAGTGGACCCTCGGTTTTCGTTGAAAATTCTTTCCAGAATGCTGTTTGAGTGCCGTTACCGAACGAATTTGTTCCCATAAGGACAAATGTAAATTAGATTAATCATTTCAGACCACCAAAAATACACTTACAAAAGCACTTACAAAAATACACTTACATAATTGTTCGAGTTTGGAAGTGAACGAAAACCGAGGGTCCACTGTACTGTAATTTTTAAATACTATATCACAACTATAAATTTTAATTACTGTAAACAATTAGCTACCTCTATTAATAAGTAAAACCATGTACAGTGGAATCTCTGCTTACGAATTTAATCCGTTCTGTGACCTTGTTTGTATCCTGATTTGTTCGTATGCTGGGTAAATTTTCCTTATTTAAATTAATTGAAATACCATTAATTCATTCCATGGGAATTCCTGCTGTCAGGAGGCATGACAAAATAGTATGTCAATATGATGCTATTATCAACTCTATGGCTTATTTATCTATCACAATTCATCTAATATGACATAAACAATATAAATAACATAAAAACATGATATACACTCAGAGAGTGTATATTATTTTTTCTTATCAAAATGTTAAGATTATTTTTCTGATTGTTTAAATCCCAATTTTTTTTTTTTGCGATCAGTACTTACCGAGATATAGAGGTACAAAGTTGGCAAAAAATGAGCCGGGTATGGCAACAGCGGCGAATGCCGCTCACCCGGTAAACTTTGGTTTACTTCCTTTCGTAGGTTTCTTGTTTTTTTCACTATTTTTTTACATAATTTATATGGCCTGTGAGACCAAAGTAAGGTGCAATGTATATATATACACTCGTTGTATGCAACACAATAATCGCACAAACATTATTATCATTATATTGTTTACAAAACTTGTTTATACCAACCAACAATAAAAAAAATTGTTTATTACTATTGTTCTATAATATATATACACATATATAATGACTGGACACTTTCCATCAACTGCAGTTAGCACTTCAAAGCTCCAAGCTATGTGTGTGTGTGTGTGTGTGTGTGGACATCTAAATTTGCTGAGTCAGGGTAAGGCAGCTGTTAAAAAAATGACATATTATACCATTACTCACCACCCCACACTGCTGTCAACCTGTCAACACAAAAGGGGACCCATGTCTTCTTCCCCACAACCTCCTTCCTTTCCTTCATACCTACCTTCCTAGCTTCCTTTCTTCCTTCATTCCTTCCTTTCTTTCTGCCTTCCTTTCTTACATATTTCCTTCCTTCCTTCCTTCCTCTCATCTCTTCCTTCCTGCCTTCCTTCCTTCCTTTATTTCTTCCTTCCTTTCTTACATCTTTTGTTCCTTCCTTCCTCTCATCTCTTCCTTCCTTCCTTTCTCTCTTTCTTTATTTCTTACTTCCTTCCTTCTTCCTTTCCTACTTCCTTACTTCTTCTTTCCTTCCTTCCTCTCATCTCTTCTTTTCTTCCTTCCTTCCTCTCATCTCTTCTTTCCTTCATTCCTTCCTCACATCTCTTTCTTTCTTTCTTCCTTCCTTTCTTCTGTTATCCTGGGCATTGCTTTCGGTCACAAACACCTCAAAACCATGAAATTTATCTTCAGAGACACTTCCATCTGTGTTAGAGCTATCATTGAGGAAGAGAACAGTCCCAGATGTGCCAAGGAGTCAGATAATTCTTACCGCTAGGCATGCTGAACAAGGACTACTGAAATGGCGTTCCCACAATGCACCACTGGCTGCCCGATTTTTTTTATACTGCGCACACTGACCACACAGACCCATTCTCTCACATGTGGGCCTACCAGCTTTCTCCTGCTTGATTTGAGGCCGATAGAATTTAGGCGTATTAATACGTCTGAAACATTGGCTCGTAAGACGTATATATACGTCTGAAACAGTCAAAGGGTTAAATAGTAAAATCAGTAAACTTAAAAATATAAACATGAAAATTGTTTAACCCTTTCAGGGTCCAGACCCCCGATTTGAAACTCATCCACAGGGTCCAAGAATTAAAAAAAAATCTTTTGTTATTTTTTCTTATGAAATGGTAGAGAATCTTTTTCTGAAGGTAATAAAACAAAAAGTTTGAAATTGAATGGAAAATTGACAAAATTATGCTGTCTCAAATTTTGTTGCATGAGCAATATTTACACAGCTGATTTTGCCCACCGTACCCTGGGCAGTGCCCCATGGCCTGGTGGCAAAAGCTCTCGCTTCACATGGCGAGGGTCCAGGTTCGATTCCCGGTGAAGGGGTGGAAACATCGGACGTGTTTCCTTACCAGTTGTCTATGTTCACCCATCAGTAAAATGGGTACCTGGGTGTTAGTCGACTGGTGTGGGTCACATCCTGGGACAAAACTGACCTAATTTGCCCAAAATGCTCTGCCACAGGCCGCGGGGGCGTTGACCCTCGGAACCCTCTTCAGGTATGCTCCAGGTATAACAAGGGGCTTTCTATATAGTACGTAGTATGTATATGTTATTGATGTCAGCTAGGCCTCTATACCTTGTACATGTACTTTTAGTAAATAAAGATACAGGGGACCCCCGAGTAACGTAAAAACTTCATTCCAAGCCTGCTCAAGTGCCATTACCGAACGAATTTACTCCCTTAAGGAATAATGTTACGTAGGTTAGTCTATTTCAGACCCCCAAAAATACACTTCCACAAGCACTTACAGTACTATTATACTTACATAATTGTACGATTTCCGGGGTGTTCGTTACTCGGGGGTCCACTGTATACAGTGGTCCCTCGGTTTTCGTGCATCTCCAAACTCGAACATTTATGTAAGTGTATTTTCGTAAGTGCTGTTGCAAGTGTATTTTTGGGGGTCTGAAATAGACTAACCTATGTGACATTATTTCTTAAGGAAGTAAATTCGTTCGGTAATGGCACTTGAGCAGCATTCTGGAACGAATTTTCGGCGAAAACCGAGGGACCACTGTATTATTATTATTGACCTTTGAATAACTAATAAACACTAGACTGAGGACTCACTTAGAGACTAACCACCTCCTAACTGACTGACAATTTGGCTTCTGCCAACGCCGCTCGATGCAAGCAGTGCTCAATATCATTTTGAACTACATTGTAATCAATAAGGCCCAAGGATGTTCAACGGCCCTTGTTGCTAAGGATGTGGAGAAAGCTTTCAACACAGTCTGGCCTTCAGAGCTCAAGTACAAGCTATGTAACCTTTTTGACCTTCCTCCGAATGTCAAAAATTTACTATGCAACTTCCTTGATGGCCGTACGATGCGAATAAAGTTCTGAAACTGTCTCTTTGACTCCTTCACCCTTCATGCTCGAGTACCCAAAGGCTCTGTGCTCTCCCCTACTCTATACATCCTTTACACGAAAGACATTACAGACCCCGCACATCACAACACACTCGCACTAGCATTTGGAGATGACATCACACAACTCACCACACATGAACAGTGCAGATATCTATCACTCAAAACACAACGCGAGGTTGACAGGATCAGTGCCTGGGAGATTCTTTGGCGAATTAAAACTAATGCCAATAAATCTAAGATCACCTACTTCTTCCCTAAAGGATGCCCACCACTACCTGTCGAACTCAGAACCACCACTACAAGAACACCCATCCCACGAATGTGCAACAAAACTGTACTAGGAGTTAACCTTGACTCCAGTCTTAGACTACACACATAAATGCCAAGAGAGCTATGGCCGGTACTGCCCTTGGGCGACTATACTACAAGCTCAGAGGCTCTCGCCCACAAACTAAACTACACCTGGACAGGCACCTAAAGTCGGTACCTGACCAGCCAGGCTGTGGTTCGTACGTTGGACTGCGTGCGGCCAGCAGTAACAGCCTTGTTGATCAGGCTCTGGTCCAACATGAGGCCTGGTCACAGACTGGGCCGCAGGGGCGTTGACCCCTGGAATTCTCTCCAGGTAAACTCCAGGCCCTCATACATCCACTTGTCACATATACACCTCTTGCTCTTTCATTAGCTGCAAAAACTAATGTCCTGAAACTGCAGCGGATTCAGAACCATGCATTGCGGTGGGCGCTGGGCGTGTTGTGGGATGACTTTGCTACAAGCGAGTCTCTGCACATCAGGACTGACACCACGGTGCTGAATTATTTTTTTTTAATTAACACATCGGCTGTTTCCCATCAAGGCAGGGTGGCCTGAAAAAGAAAAACTTTCTTCATCATTCACTCCATTAGTGTCTTGCCAGAGGCATGCTTACACTACAGTTATAAAACTGCAATATTAACACCCCTCCTTCAGAGTGCTGGCACTGAACAGCTAGCCCTCCACTTTCACGAGTTCCACTTTTGCGAGCTTCGGACATTTGCGAATGCCCAGCCGCCTAATCATATTTACCAAACAAATGCGGGAAAAATTATGGGAAAATGCTTCCCGCTGCATCTCTACTACCCTCCCTCTTACCCCCTCAACCGGCAGCTCGCCAGTCTGCCACTCAGTCATTGTCCAGTTACTGTTCGCGTCGATCGTGTCCAGTTACTGTTCATGTCCTACCGTACACGTGTGTTTGTGTGGTGGTGCAAGTATGGCTCCCAAGAGAGCAGCAACCGCTATTGATGAGCCAACCCCTAAGCGCTCAAAGAAAGTCATGAATCTGGTTCTGTAGGTTAAGGAAGCAGTGTTGTTAGGCTAAGTAAATGCTATTACTATTATATTTCCCTACAATATATTTTTACATCAAAACATTCATGAATGCTACAGTACAGTATTATATTTCCCTACATCATATTTGCACACCAAACATTCGCGAATTTTCAATATTCGCGAGGCTCTTGATCCCCTAACCCTCGCGAATGGGAAGGGCCTCCTGTACTTCCCACCTCCAGGACTCAAGTCTGGCTTGCTGGTTTCCCTGAATCCCTTCATTAATGATACCTTGCTTACACTCCAACAGTATATCAAGTCTCCATTTGTCTCCATTTGTTCCTATCTAACACTCTCATACATGCTTGCTGGAAGTCCAAATCCCTCACACACAAAACCTCATTTTTCCCCTTCCTCCAACCTTTCCTAGCTAGATCCCTACCCCACCTTCCCTCCACTACAGATTTATATACTCTTGAATCTTGAAGTCATTCTATTTCCTTCCATCCTCTCTACATGTCCAAACCATCTCAATAACCCCTCCTCAGCCCTCTGGAAAATAGTTTTGGTAATCCCGCACCTCCTCCTAATTTCCAAATTACGAATTCTCTGCATGATATTCACACCACACATTGCCCTCAGACATGACATCTCCACTGCCTCTAGCCTTTTTTCCCTCATCAGTTCTATGATTCACCTCTCACCTTAACTATATACAGTATTAGTGATCACTTTATTTACTTAAAATTTGATTAAAAACCTTTTTTTACTATTAGTCCACTCAACTTTGTACGTATTAGTAAATCATCAACATTGTGCAAATATCCTATATCTCTGTGAAAAATTGTTCAAAATTGTAAAAACCCAATTAGTTTGTAAGAATATTTAATCTAGTATCATATTAATAAGTTTAGCATATTCCATTGTTCTCAAGTTAGTTATAGAATCACACTAAATCGTATGATTACAGGCATTGATCCTGACATCACCCTATTATTAAATGACTTACATGATTCCAATAGCAACTGTAATTACTACACGGCAGATCAAGCAAAGACATTACTCAGAGCCAACAATAAAATAACCATCTTTAATTACAATGTTAGATCTTTGAGCAAACATTATGATGACATCACAGCACTACTCCAATCCCTACAGACCAATATGTCAATCATCACACTCACTGAGACCTGGCTAAAGCCTGGTATCACAGATGTCTATGCCATCCCAGATTATACAGCCATACACAACTGTAGGACTGATCAGCGAGGGGGTGGAATAGCTATATATTACTCAGATCAACTTGAATGTATCAATAACTCTTGCACAAGGGATGAATATGGAGAATATATTATAGCTAAATTTAAATCAAAAGACCTGCAAAAACCCTTCACAGTGATAAACGTCTACAGATTACCACAGTCAAACATTCACCACTTTAGTGTAAAATTAGGAAACCTGATAACTGATGCACACATGAATAAAGACCATTTGCTGCTCACAGGAGATTTCAACATAAATCTCCTACATGACCAGGACCCACAGGTAATAGAATTCACAAACACTATGAACAACTGCCTATTACTACCAACAATATCAAAACCTACAAGAATCTCTGAGACACGTATCTCATTATTAGACCACATCTGGACTAACACTATATCCCCTCTAAAATCAGGCATAATCACAGACAACACCACAGACCACTACCCTACATTCCACATTGACAGTGGATTCCTAGGAATTTTCCCTCTGTGAGTCTTGTGATGGGTGAACCATTGAGTGTTATGTTAAGTGGAACACTTGTAACTCTGTTTCCAAACTGTATAAAGTAGGTCTTGTCAGTATTTAGAGTAAGTTTATTAGTCGTCATCCATGTTGATATTTTCTGTAATTCGGCATTAACAGTATTGGCCAGTGTGACTGGATTTGGGTGAGAGAAGACATATGTTGTGTCATCTGCAAATAATATGGGTTTGAGTAGTTGTGATGCATTAGGTAGGTCATTGATGTAAATTTGGAATAAGAGTGGACCCCATACACTTCCTTGAGGGACTCCGACTGTAAATTCCAAACACACACACAACAAATTTTCAAGAAAATCTCAAAGACAGTAGGCATATTATGTAAGATACGCTACTATGTGCCTCAATCACCTCTCCTTGCACTATATCACTCGCTCATCTACCCATATCTCACTTATGGAATCTGTGCATGGGGATCAACAACATTAAATCACCTTAGACCACTCATAACCCAGCAAAAGGCTGTAGTCAGAATGATAAGAAATTCCCACTCTAGACAGCATACTCCACCAATATTCAAAAGTCTAAAACTACTCACCATAAAGAACATTCACACTTATTCTTCTGCCTACTACATACATAGAACTCTACATTCTAATATAAACCCTCAACTCAAAATTCTCCTCACCAACCTTAACCCTTAGACTGTCCACACGTAGATATACGTTCACGTGCGTAGCTGACCGAATATTTTGAGAAAAAATAAATTGTTCTTTTTCTTTAAAATGAAGAGTGCATTTTGTTTGTCTTTCCCACATGTTGTAATACTGCACACACTGAGTGCACAGACCCATTCTCTAATATCTAGGCAAGTCAGGCTTATCGTGGCAAGGTTAAAAGCATTTGAAAAGAAACGTAGATCTACGTTCGGAGCAGTATGCACGCGAACGTATATCTACGTGTGGACAGTTTAAGGGTTAATAGGACCCATGACCATAACACAAGATACAGATCACTTTTTGATGTACCCCATGTCCATAGCAACCTGTGTAAAAATTCTATGCACATAAAGGGCCCCAAAATCTGGAACTCATTACCAGGAAATACTAAAATAACCTTGTCTGAAAATCAATTTAAGACTCTCACCCTAAACTAAATATGTACTCATACTGTAAATTGCTTTCAAAAATGCTCAGTTATTTTCCTACAAAATAATTTCAATTTTTAATATAATGTTACCACCTAATCACCCTAAACTAAATACTCAAACTGTAAATTACTCTCAAAAATGCTCAATGTTATTTTCCTTAAGATAATTTAATTTTTCAATTATGTTACCATCCTTCTAAACACTTGTTACAATGTCTATCATCATTTTTTAACTAGATCAATGTATTATCATCATATCATAATTTGAACGATCTAACAATATAAACTCACTCAATTACTCTAATATTATGTTCATAGTCTATAAGCCATTAGATTAAGCTGCCCCTAAAGCCAAGGCATGCCAGAGGCTCTCCTTGCACTTCAATTTATGATTGTAATAAAAACCTATGTACACCAGCAATGAAATAAAATTGTATTGTACAGTGGACCCCCGAGTTTCGTACACCCCGGAAATCGTACAATTATGTAAGTATAATATTGTAAGTGCTTGTGGAAGTGTATTTTTGGGGGTCTGAAATAGACTAACCTACGTGACATTTTATCTTAAGGGAGTAAATTCGTTTGGTAATGCCGCTTGAGCAGTCTTCAGGAGTGAAGTTTTTACGAAACTCGGGGGTCCACTGTATAAATATACCTAGTTGGATGAATCTTATTGTAGCCAGCTGGCCCAGTGGCTTACATGCTGACCTGGAGTTTTATGACTCGCTCACCATGAGTTGAATCCTCGCCAGTGATATTGTTTGTTTGCAGTCGTGTCATAAGCAGGGCCCTCCTGTACAGCAGTGGCCCAGACCCTAACCTGCTGTATAAGTGGGGCCCTCCTGTATATCAATAGCCTGGAACTTAACCTGCTGTATAAGAGAGGCCCTCCTGTACACCAGTAGCCTAGAACCTAACCTGCTGTATAAGTGAGGCCCTCCTGTACAGCAATAGCCCGGAACCTAATCTGCTGTATAAGCGGGGCCCTGCTGTATAAGCAGGTCCTGCCTCTACATAGTTTTTGTTACATTGAAGGTATTTAGTGATTCAATGAAGAACATATTTAGGGATATATTACCCTTTGACTGTCGCAACCCCAAATCCTGAGGTGTCTCCTGTTGTCGCAAAATTTTCGAAAAAAAAAAAAATTCTTATGAAATGATAGAGAATCTTTTCCCGATGGTAATGACACTAAAAGTATGAATTTTGATGGAAAAACGTACGGAATTACGCTCTCGCAAAGTTAGCGATCTCGGCAATATATACACATTGGCAATTTTGCCGAATTTGAGCCCTATTTTCGGCCAATTCCATTGTTCCAGTCGACCAATCTCATAGCTATTTCTTTAGAACTCCATTTGTTTTATCGACTGAGTAAAAGAAACCACCAATTTACCAATTTCAACTACCCAATAAAGTGGTCAGAAATTGGCAATTTGGCCAATTTCATGCAAAATAAAAAAGTTGTTTTTTCAAAACAGGATCCAGAATAAACAATGCAGACATTCCTGGCAATAAAATAAGATTTTCTCTGTTCATTAGTCATGTCTTTAGGCCCCTCTTATATTACTCTTGCTTTCTATTTTGATTTTTTATTCACACAAAAAATATAAGATTTACTATTATGCAGACTACTGCATTATTGTAAAAATGGTATAACTAATATCAGTGCACTTGTGAAAGAATATTAGATTCACCAGTTGACGTGTATTAGATGCGTGGAGTGATTTGTTTACTTTTGAACATTGGCAAAAATCGAACGTTTTTGCTACTTTGAGCTCAATTTCAAGGTTGTTTTCATCATGAAACTAATTAAAATCATCTCTATTTCTGTAATATGTTTTCCATTCTATCAGATGAGACCACGAAAAAGAGAATGCAACAATAAATACTATACGAAAATACACCTCAAAGTCGGCGTTTTAATCCAAAAACACGGTCGGAGTTTTTTTCTCATTATGCACTGCATGCTGCAGGATTTTTTTTTATACAGTGCACACTGACCACACAGACCCATTCTCTCATATGTGGGCTTACCAGCTTTCTCCCGCTTGATTTGAAGCCGCTAGAATTTTTGAGTATACAGTGGTCCCCCCGAGTAACGTAAAAACTTCATTCCAGAAGCCTGCTCAAGTGCCATTACCGAACGAATTTACTCCCTTAAGAAATAATGTCACGTAGGTTAGTCTATTTCAGACCCCCAAAAATACACTTACAAAAGCACTTACAATATTATACTTACATAATTGTACGATTTCGGGTGTTCAGTTACTCGGGGTCCACTGATATATACAGTGGACCCCGAGTAATGAGCACCGAATCATACATTATGAAGTATAATATTGTTAGTGCTTTGTAAGTGTATTTGGGGTCTGAAATAGACTAACCTACTGTCATTATTCCTTAAGGAGTAAATTGCTCGAATGCACTTCAGCAGGCTTCTGGAATGAATTATGATCGTTACTCGGGGGTCCACTGTACGTCCGAAACAGTGGCTCGTAAGACGTATATATACGACCAAAACAGTCAAAGGGTTAAAGATGAAGACAGATTGATGTAAATATATGTGACTGTTGCAGCTCGGGGATCTACACAATGAAAACGTTGGTCGAGGAAGCAAGATAAACACCCTCTGTGGAACTGACTTTACACAGTCTGACTCATGAAATTGTGATAAGGCAATTGCACATAAACTGCGGAATGGGTTCAGACCCCACCCATTTTTTTTTTTTTTTAGATTATACACTGCTAATGAAGTGTTGTGAGGGACCTGACTTAGGATGTAAGTCACACCATCCTGACTGTATATAGTTCAACTTTACAATACAACTAACTACAGTGGACCCCCGGATTACGTCATTTTTTCGTTCAAGAATGCTGTTCAAGTGCCATTACTGAACAAATTTATTCCCATTAGGAATAATGTAAATTAGATTAGTCCTTTTAGACCCCCAAAATTACACTTACGAAAGCACTTACAAAAATAAACTTACATAAAAGGGCGAGTTTGGAGACTGTCGTAAACCGGGGGTCCACTGTATATATAGTAGACCTTTTAAGAGAACTTAGTGCATATAGTGGAGCTTCATAAGAAAACTTATTGTATATAGTGGAGCTTTATAAAAGAAATGAATGTATATAGAGGAGCTTTATAAG
>WNWK01020553.1:0-35618 GCA_009830355.1 Cherax destructor | reverse complement strand
AGTTACAAGCTGATACACAATAAAAAATGTCATTTCATATAAATTGATCTGACAATGTATTTACATTTCAATCTATAGCTGTCTAATATATTACTCTTATTAGAACTCCAATACGATATTTATTTTCCTTTTAACAGTACTTTTCCATGGTATTGTTTGGAATTATTTATAAATAGTTCTTTCCAATACTGTTAATGGATGATGATATATATATATATATATATATATATATATATATATATATATATATATATATATATATATATATATATATATATATATATATATATATATATATATATATATATATATATATCTTACCTAATATCAGATCGTCATCATTTTTTGGGGGGATTTTCATCACTATAATATCAACACTTTTTAATTTCGGATTTGAATTTATTCGTTTTTTCTTTTACTTATACTGCTGTTTCCTGCCTTTCTTACTCACCTACTTGTCGTTGCAAGGGTCGATTCACAGCTCCGGGCCCCGCCTTATCACTGGTCGCTACTAGGTCACTCTTCCTGCTCCATGAGTTTCATCATACCTCTTTTTAAAGCAAAATTGATCCTGCCTTCTCTACATCACTTTCCAGACTATTCCACTTCCTGACAACTCTGTGACTGAAGAAATACTTCCTAATTCCCAGTTATTCAACTTCCAATTGGAAGTTGCTGTGTCCCATCTCTGTCCACCTTGTCGATTCACAAGAACATAAGAAAGAAGTAACACTACAGCAGGCCTACTGGCCCATGCGAGGCATGTCCAAGTCTCCAACCGGCTTAAGCCGATGCCTCTACCCAGCCAGGTCAGGTTACATTCACTTAAGGAAGGAGCACGGCATCTGACCTAGTAGCACAAGCTAGTCAGGACCAACTCACACCCACCTGCAACCCACCTGGAGTTAACCCTCTCCATTTAAACTCCAGGTAGTCAGGTCACTTCCACTTAAGGAATTAGTACCGAATCTGACCTAGTAGCACAAGCTAGTCAGGTTCAACTCATTCCCACCCACACCCACTCATGTATTCATCTAACCAATTTTTAAAACTGCACAACGTCCCAGCCCCTACGACGGTACTCGGGAGTTTGTTCCACTCATCCACAACTCTATTACCAAACCAGTGCTTTCCTATATCCTTCCTGAATCTGAACTTTTCCAACTTGAAACCATTGCTGCGAGTCCTGTCTTGGCTGGATATTTTCAACACGCTATTTACATAACCTATATTTATTCCTGCTTTCCATTTATACACCTCAATCATATCTCCCCTAATTCTACGCCTTTCTAGAGAGTGCAGATTCAAGACCTTCAGTCTATCCTCATAGGGAAGATTTCTGATACATGGGATCAACTTTGTCATCCTCCGCTGTACGTTTTCCAGTGCATTTATATCCATTCTGCAATACGGTGACCAGAACTGTGCAGCATAATCTAAATGAGGCCTAACCAAAGATATATAGAGTTGAAGAACAACCTGAGGACTTCTATTATTTATACTTCTTGATATGAAGCCAAGGATTATGTTAGCTTTATTGCGAACACTTATGCACTGTTGTCTTGGTTTCAGAATACTACTAACCAGAACTCCTAAATCCTTTTTGCAATCACAAGTATTAAGATCTACATTATTCAGTTTATATGTGGCATGGTTATTGTCCTGCCCAACATTTAGAACTTTGCATTTGTCTACATTAAACTGCATCTGCCACTTCTCCGACCACCGCATCAATATATTCAAATCATCCTGGAGTGCTCTAATGTCCTCATTAGAATGAATTGGACGGCCTATTTTGGTGTCATCAGCAAATTTGCTTATGTTGCTATTTATTCCTTCATCTATGTCGTTTATGTCAATTGTAAACAACAGGGTGCCCAAAATTGACCCCTGTGGAACACCGCTTCATAAGTGCTCCCATTCTGATTTCTCCCCATTTATGCAAACTCTCTGCTGCCTATTTGTCAACCATGCCTCTACCCAGGAAAAAATTTATCCTCCTATTCCGTGTGCCTTAAGTTTCCTCAGTAGCCTCTGATGTGGAACTTTATCGAAAGCCTTACTGAAGTCCATATACACAATATCATATTCATTACCATGATCTACCTCCTCAAACACCTTAGTGAAAAAAAGTTAGTAAATTCGTAAGACAAGAACGCCCCTTAGTAAAACCTTGTTGAGATTCATTAATCAATTTATGCTTTTCAAGATGGCTACGAATTGCCTCGGCAATTATTGATTCCATAAATTTACCAACTATAGAGGCAAGGCTTATTGGTCTATAGTTCGAAGCTAAGGACCTGTCACCTGTCTTGTAAATAGGTTTGTAGTGATATATTGAAAAGATTTGCCAGAGGTTTGCTAAGTTCCTCTTTACATTCCTTTAAAACTCTTGCAAACAGGTCATCAGGGCCTGGGGATTTTCAGGTTTCAATTTATCTATTTGTCTGAGAACCATGTCACTAGTTACCCCAATCGAGCATAGTCTATTATCTTCCTGTTCAACATAATTTATTATTTCTGGAATTCCGCTAGTGTATTCCTGAGTAAAAACTGAGAGGAAGTAAGTATTGAAAATTTCACATATATCCTTATCACTGTCCGTGATCTGTCCTGAGTTACTCTTAAGTGGGCTATCTTTTCCCTAATCTTACTTCTGTATACCTGAAAGAACCCTTTTGGGTTAGTCATCGAATCCCATGCGACCTTAGTCTCATAATCCCTTTTTGCTTTTCTTATTCTTTTTTTGCTTCTCTCTTTAATTGAAAATATTGATTTCTTATCTGTTCATCCCCTCTTTTGATACGCCTATATATGCCTCTCTTTCGACTAATGAGATGTTTTAATCTATTGTTCATCCATTTAGGATGATTTTTGTTATATCTAATTTCCCTACTCGTAACAAAAGTTGTCTGGACAGCTAGAACTACGCTCTGGAAAACGTCATATTGGCAACCAAAACCACCTACCTAACCCACAGTCAGGTCATTCCAATTTAGCCCACCTTGGTAATTTCTCAGCCCCATGAAGTCGGCTACACGAAAGTCTGGAAAAGGGACTTGATTGCAGTTACCTGGGTAATTCCATGATATATTGAAACTAAGTGATTTGTGATCGCTTTCCCCAAGCTCTTCATTAACCTCAAGATTATTAATTAGTGATTCTTTGTTGGCAAGACCCAAATCAAGCTAGTTGCTACCTCTAGTTGGTTCTGATTCCTATCAGTATTTTTGTTGTTGTTATCCTATCCCCCTATCTCTCCTTTTCTCCAGTGTCGTCAGGTCGATTTCAATTAACCTATCCTTCTAGAATATGCCCCGTAGCTCCGGCACTAGTCTTGTTGAACACCTTTGCACTTTCTCTAATTTCCTTACATGCTTGGGTAGGTGTAGGTACCAAACTGGTGCTGCATAGTGCAATATAGGCCTGATGTACAGAGTCCTAAACGATTCCTTATTGAGTTGTCGGAATCCTATGCATAGGTTTGCTAGGGGCCCGTATGTTGCAGCAGTATGTTGGTTGATGTGCGCCTCAGGAGATGTACCCGGTGATATACTCACCCAAAGATCCATTTTCTTGAGTGAGATTTAGTCTCTGGCCTCCTAGACTGTACTCCATCTACGGTCTTCTTTGATCTTCCCCAATCTTTATGACTTTGCACTTGGTGGTGTTGAACTCCTGGAGCCAGTTTCTGGACCAGGCCTGCAGCCTGTCCAGATCCCTTTGGTCCTCGTCTGATGGAATTCTTCTCATCAACTTCACATCATCTACAAACAAGGACAATTCAGAGTCTTTTCCTTCCATCATGTCGTTCACATATCACAAACAGCACGGGTCCAAGGACTGACCTCTCTGGATCCCCGCTCGTCACGGGCACCCACTCTGACACCTCGTCACGTACCATGACTCGCTGATGTCTTCCAGACAGGTATTCCCCGATCCATTGCAGTACCTTTCATGTTATAACTGCATGGTTCTCCAGCTTTTTAACGAATCTCTTGTGTTTAACTCTGTCAGAAGCTTTCTTACAGTCCAAGTAAACGCAATGTACCCACCCCACTCTCTCTTGTCTTACTGCTGTCACTCTGTCATAGAACTCCAGTAGGTTTGTGACACAGGATTTCCTGTCACTGAAGCCGTGCTGGTTGTCGTTGATAAGCTCATTCTTTTATACGTGTTCACCACTCTTCTGGTAATCTTCTGCATGGCTTTGCATACTACACATGTCAATGACACTGGTTTGTTTACTTTTTAAAAAAATTGGGACTATAATTGCTGTCTTCCATACCTCAGGTAGTCGCCCTGTGTTAATAGAAGTGTTGAAGATTGTTGTTAGGGTACATATAACGCTTCTATTTCCTCTCTCAGGACCCAGGGAGAGATGTTATCCGGCTCCATCGCTTTTTTGAGCGGGCATATTTGCTAGGATTCCTGCTGATGTCTGTTTCTGAGCGTGTGTGAGTTCGTGTAGTGTGTGTGTGTGTGTGTGTGTGATTGTGTGTCTGTGTGTACTCACCTAATTGTACTCACCTAATTGTGGTTGCAGGGGTCGAGACTCAGCTCCTGGCCCCGCCTCTTCGCTGTCTGCTACTGGGTCTCTGCTCTCCCTGCTCCATGAGCTTTATCATACCTTGTCTTAAAACTATGTATGGTTCCTGCCTCCACTATATCATTCTCTAGTCCATTCCACTTCCTGACTACTCTGTGGCTGAAGAAATGTTTCCTGACATCCCTTTGACTCATCTGAGTCTTCAGCTTCCAGTTGTGTCCCCTTGTTTCTGTGTTCCCTCTCTGAAACAACCTGTCACTATCTACCTTGTCAATTCCCCGCAGTATTTTGTATGTCGTTATCATGTCTCCTCTGACCCTTCTTTCCTCCAGTGTTGTTAGTCCTATTTCCCTCAGCCTTTCTTCATAAGACAGACCCCGGAGTTGTGGAACTAACCTTGTCGCAAACCTTTGCACTTTCTCTAGTTTCTTGACGTGCTTGACCAGGTGTGGGTTCCAGACTGGTGCTGCATACTCTAGTATGGGCGTGTGTGTGAGTGTGTGTGTGTGTGTGTATGTGTGGTTGTGTGTCTGTGTGTGTGAGTGTGTGTGTGTACTCACCTAGTTGTACTCACCTAGTTGTGGTTGCAGGGGTCGAGTCATAGCTCCTGGCCCCGCCTCTTCACTGGCCTCTACTGAGTCACCCTCCCTGCGCCATGAGCTTTAGCATACCTCTCCTTAAAGCTATGTATGGAACCTGCCTCCAATACATCGCTTCACAAACTATTTCACTTCCCGACAACTCTGTGACTGAAGAAATACTTCCTAACATCCCGGTGATGTGATTCATCTGATTCTTCAACTTCCAACTGTGACCCCTTGTTGCTGTGTCCCATCTCTGGTACATTCTGTCTCTGTCCACCTTGTCAATTCCTCTCAGTATTTTATATTTCGTTATTATCTCCCGCCTATCTCTCCTGTCCTCTAGTGTCGTCAGGTCGATTTTCCTTAACCTCTCCTCGTAAGACATACCCCTTAGCTCCGGGACTAGTCTTGTTACAAACCTTTGCACTTTCTCTAGCTTCTTTACGTGATTGGCTAGGTGTGGGTTCCAAACAGGTGGTGCACACTCCAATATGGGCCTAACGTACACAGTGTACAGGGTCCTGAACGATTCCTTATTAAGATGTCGGAATACTGTTCTTAGGTTTGCTAGGCACCCTTATGCTGCAGCAGTTATTTGGTTAATGTGCGCCTTAGGAGATGTGCCTGGTGTTATGCTCACCCCAAGATCTTTTTCCTTGAGTGAGGTTTGTAGTCACTGTCCTTCTGTCCGTCTACGGTCTTCTTTGCCCTTCCCAAATCTTCATGATTTTGCACTTGGTGGGGTTGAACTCCAGGAGCCAATTGCTGGACCAGGCTTGCAGCCTGTCCAGATTCCTTTGTAGTTCTGCCTGGTCCTCGTCCGATTGGATTCTTCTCATCAACTTCACATAATTTGCAAACAGGGACACTTAGGAGTCTATTCCTTCCGTCATGTCGTTCACAAATACCAGAAACAGCACCGGTCCTAGGACTGACCCTTGTGGAACCCCATTCGTCACAGGCGCCCACTCTGACACCTCGCTACGTACCAAGACTCGCTGTTGTCTTCCTGACAGGTATTCCCTGATCCATTTGAGTGCCTTCCCTGTTATCACTGCCTGGTCCTTCAGATTTTGCAATAATCTCTTGTGTGGAACTGTGTCAAACACCTTCTTACATTCCAAGAAAATGTGTGTGTGTGTACCCACCTAGTTATGGATGCAGGGGTCGAGACTCAACTGTTGGCCCCGCCTCTTCACTGATCGCTACTGGGTCACTTTTTCTGCTCCTTGAGTTTTATCATACCTCTTCTTAAATTTATGTATGAATCCTGCCGTATGAATGGATCCTGGTCGTTTCCTGTGAGTGTGTGTACTCATCTAATTGTACTCACCTAATTGTGGTTGCAGCGGTCGAGACTCAACTGTTGGCCCCGCCTCTTCACTGATCGCTACTGGGTCCTCTCTCTACCTGCTCCATGAGCTTTATCATACCTCGTCTTAAAGCTATGTATGGTTCCTGCCTCCACTACATCACTTGCTAGAATATTCCACTTCCTGACTATTCTATGGCTGAAGAAATACTTCCAAACATCCCTTTGACATATCTGAGTATTCAACTTCCAATTGTGACCCCTTGTTTCTGTATCCCCTCTATGGAACATCCTGTCTCCATCTTGTCTATTCCACGTAGTATTTTGTATGTCGTAATCATGTCTCTCTAACCCTCCTGTCTTCCAGTGTTGTCAGGCCGATTTCCCTTTACCTTTCTTCGTAGGACATTTCCTTACCTCTGGAACTAACCTTGTTGCAAACCGTTGCACTTTCTCTAATTTTTTGATGGGCTTCACCAGATATGTGTGTGTGTGTGTGTGTGTGTTCTCACTAAGTTGTACTCACCTAGCTGTGGTTGCAGGGGACGCGTCACAGCTCCTGGCCCCGTCTCTTCACTGGTCGTGTGAGTGTATGTGATTGTGTACATGAGTGTGTGTTTATATATGTGTGTACTCACCTAATTGTGGTTGCAGGGTCGAGACTCAGCTCCTGGCCCCGCCTCTTCGCTGTCTGCTACTGGGTCTCTGCTCTCCCTGCTCCATGAGCTTTATCATACCTTGTCTTAAAACTATGTATGGTTCCTGCCTCCACTATATCTTTCTCTAGTCCATTCCACTTCCTGACTACTCTGTGGCTGAAGAAATGTTTAATGACATCCTTTGACTCATCTGAGTCTTCAGCTTCCAGTTGTGTCCCATTGTTTCTGTGTTCCCTCTCTGAAACAACCTGTCACTATCTACCTTGTCAATTCCCCGCAGTATTTTGTATGTCGTTATCATGTCTCCTCTGACCCTTCTTTCCTCCAGTGTTGTTAGTCCTATTTCCCTCAATCTTTCTTCATAAGACAGACCCCTGAGTTGTGGAACTAACCTTGTCGCAAACCTTTGCACTTTCTCCAGTTTCCTTACGTGCTTGACCAGGTGTGGGTTCCAGACTGGTGCTGCATATTCTAGTATGGGCCTGACGTACACGGTATACAGTGTCTTGAACGATTATTTGTTAAGGTAACGGAACGCTAATCTAAGGTTTGCCAGACGCCCATATGCTGCCGCAGTTATCTGGTTGATGTGTGCCTCCGGAGACGTGCTTGGCGTTATACTCACTCCAAGGTCTTTCTCCTTTGCCGAGTTTTGTAGCCTTTGTCCGCCCAGCTTGTACTCTGTCAGCGGTCTTCTTTGCCCTTCTCCGATCCTCATGACTTTGCATTTGGAGGGATTGAATTCGAGAAGCCATCTGCTAGACCAGATGTCGAGCTTGTCCAGGTCTGTTTGCAGCCCTGCCTGGCCCTCTTCCGATGTAATTCTCCTCATTATTTTCACATCATCCGCGAATAGAGACACTTCTGAGTCTATCCCGTCCGTCATGTCATTTACATATACCAGGAATAACACTGGTCCTAGGACTGACCCCTGTGGTACACCGCTCGTCACAGGCGCCCACTGTGATACCTCACCACGCACCATGACCCGTTGTTGCCTCCCTTTGAGGTATTCCCTGATCCATTCCAGTGCCCTTCCTGTTATACCTGCTTGTTCTTCCAGCTTCTTTACTAATCTCATGTGAGGAACTGTGTCGAAGGCCTTCCTGCAGTCCAGGAAAATGCAATCAACCCACCATTCTCTCTCCTGCCTTACCTCTGTTACTTTATCATAGAACTCTAGGAGGTTTGTTACACAGGATTTGCCTTCCCGGAATCCGTATGTGTGTGTGTGTGTGTGTGTGTACTCACCTATTTGTACTCACCTATTTGTAGTAGCAGGGTCGAGTCATAGCTCCTGGCCCCGCCTCTTCCCTGATTGCTTCTAGGTCATCTCTCTCCCTGCTCCATGAGCTTTATCAAACCTCGTCTTAAAACTATGTATGGTTCCTGCCTCCACTACGTCGCTCTCTAGGCTATTATACTTCCTGACACCTCTATGACTGAAGAAATACTTCCTAACATCCCTTTGACTCATAGGAGTCTTCAACTTCCAACTGTGACCCCTAGTTTCTGTGTCCCCTCTCTGGAACATCTTGTCTCTGTCCACCTTATCTATTCCTCGCAGTATTTTATAAGTCGTTATCATGTCTCCCCTAACCTCCTGTCCTCTAGTGTCGTCAGGCCGATTTCCCTTAACCTTTCTTCGTAGGGACAATCCCCTTAGCTCTGGGACTACTCTTGTTGCAAACCTCTGCACTTTCTCTAATTTCCTGAAGTGCTTGACCAGGTGTGGGTTCCAAACTGGTGCTGCATACTCCAGTATGGGCCTGACGTATATGGTTTACAGAGTCTTGAGCGATTCCTTATTGAGGTATTTGAACGCTGTTCTTAGGTTTTGCCAGCCGCCCATATGCTGCAGCAGTTATCTGACTGATGTGTCCTCAGGAGATGTGCTCGGTATTATACTCACCCCAAGATCTTTTCCTTGAGTGAGGTTGGCAGTCTTTGGCCACCTAGATTATACTCTGTCTGCGGTCTTCTTTGCCCTTCCCCGATCTTCATGACTTTACATTTGGCAGGGTTAAATTCAAATAGCCATTTACTGGACCAGGCTTGTAGCCTGTATAGGTCTCTTTGTATTCCTACCTGATCCTCAACTGATTTAATTCTTCTCATTAACTTCACATTATCTGCAAACAGGGACACTTCTGAGTCTATTTCTTCCGTTATGTCATTCACATATACAAAAACAGTACAGGTCCTAGGACTGACCCTTGTGGAACCCCACTCGTCACAGGTGCCCACTCTGACACCTATGCACGTACTATGACTCGTTGTTGCCTCCCTGTCAGATATTCTCTGATCCATTGCAGTGCCTTTCTTGTTACGTGTGCCTGATCCTTTAGCTTTGCATTAACCTCTTGTGATGAACTGTGTCGAACGCCTTCTTGCAGTCCAAGAAAATGCAGTCTATCCACCCTCTTTCTCGTGTCTTACTTCTGTTACCTTGTCATAAAACTCCAGTAGGTTTGTGAGACAGGATTTTCCTTCCCTGAAACAGTGCTGGTTGTCGTTTATAAGCTTGTGTCTTTCTAGGTGCTCCACCACTCTCCTCCTGATGATCTTCTCCATGACTTTGCATACTATACACGTCAGTGACTCAGGTCTGTATTTTAATGTCCCTTTCTTAAAAATTGGGACTAGGGACACAGAATCTATTTGCTACAGTTTCACGAGGGTCGGAAAAATAATTTTGGGTGTGATTTACAGACCCCAAGTCTGGATAGGGAGTGCAGTAAGCTGCTATGGGACGAATTTCATAAGGCGTCTAGATATGAAAATGTTGTGTTAATGGGAGATTTTAACTTTAGACAAATTGATTGGAACAATGAGACAGGTAATCTCGAGTCTAGTGACTTTCTTTTATACGGTTCAGGATTGTTTTTTAAAACAGTTTGTGACAGAACCAACCAGAGGTAGCAACTTGCTTGATTTGGTTCTTGCTAACAAAGAATACTAATTAATAATCTTGAGGTTAATGAAGAGCTTGGGGAAAGCGACACAAATCACTTAGTTTTAATATATCATGGAATTACCCAGGTAACTGCAATCAAGTCTCTGTTCCAGACTTTCGTGTAGTCGATTTCATGGGGCTGAGAAATTACCTAGGTGGGCTAATTGGGATGACCTGACTATGGGTCAGGTAGGTGGTTTTGGTCCCAAATTAGACGTTTTTCAGAGCGTGGTTTTACCCCAGACAATTTTTTGTTCCGAGGAAAATTGGATCTAAAAAATTACCTAAATGAATGAACAAAGATTAAAAAATCTCACTGGTCAAAAGAGAGGCATATATAGGCGTATGAAAAGAGGGATGGAAGATAAGAAATCAATATTATAATTAAAGAGAAAATAAAAAGGAATAAGAAAAGCAAAAGGGATTATGAGGCCAAGGTCGCAAGGGATTCGAAGACTAACCCAAAAGGGTTCTTTAGGTATACAAGTAAGATTAGGGACAAGATAGGCCCACTTAAGAGTAACTCAGGACAGATCACTGACAGTGATAAGGATATGTGTGAAATTTTCAATACTTACTTCCTCTCAGTTTTTACTCAGGAAGATACTAGCAGAATTCCAGAAATAATAAATTATGTAGAACTGGAAGATAATAGACTATGCTCCATTGGGGTAACTAGTGACATGGTCCTCAGACAAATAGAGAAATTAAAACCTAACAAATCCCCAGGACCTGATGAACTGTTTGCAAGAGTTTTAAAAGAATGTAAAGAGGAACTTAGCAAACCTTTGGCAAATCTTTTCAATATATCACTACAAACTGGCATAGTGCCAGACAAGTGGAAAAGGGCAAATGTAATACCTATTTACAAGGCAGGTGACAGATCCTTAGCTTGAACTATAGACCAATAAGCCTTACCTCCATAGTTGGTAAATTTATGGAATCAATAATTGCCGAGGCAATTCGTAGCCATCTTGAAAAACATAAATTGATTAATGAATCTCAACACGGTTTTACTAAGGGGCGTTCCTGTCTTACGAATTTACTAACTTTTTCACTAAGGTGTTTGAGGAGGTAGATCATGGTAATGAATATGATATTGTTATATGGACTTCAGTAAGGTTTTCGATAAAGTTCCACATCAGAGGCTACTGAGGAAACTTAAAGCATACGGAATAGGAGGAGAAATTTTTCCTGGGTAGAGGCATGGTTGACTGATAGGCGGCAGAGAGTTTGCATAAATGGAGAGAAATCAGAAGTGGGGCACGTCTCAAACTGGTATCCCACAGGGTCAGTTTTGGGCCCCTGTTGTTTACAATTTACATAAAACGACATAGATGAGGGAATAAATAGGAACATAAGTAAATTTGCTGACGACACCAAAATAGGCCGTCCAATTCATTCAAATGAGGACATTAGAGCACTCCAGGATGATTTGAATAGACTGATGCAGTGGTCGGAGAAGTGGCAGATGCAGTTTAATGTAAACAAATGCAAAGTTCTAAATGTTGGGCATGACAATAACCATGCCACATATAAGCTGAATAATGTAGATCTTATTACTTGTGATTGCGAGAAGGATTTAGGAGTTTTGGTTTAGTAATCTGAAGCCTAGACAACAGTGCATAAGTGTTCGCAATAAAGCTAACAGAATCCTTGGCTTCATATCAAGAAGTATAAATAACAGAAGTCCTCAGGTTGTTCTTCAACTCTATATATCTTTGGTTAGGCTTCATTTAGATTATGCTGCACAGTTCTGGTCACCGTATTACAGAATGGATATAAATGAACTGGAAAACGTACAAAGGAGGATGACAAAGTTGATCCCTTGTATCAGAAATCTTCCCTATGAGGATAGACTGAGGGCCCTGAATCTGCACTCCCTAGAAAGGCGTAGAATTAGGGGGATATGATTGAGGTGTACAAATGGAAAACAGGAATAAACAAAGGGGATGTAAATGCGTGCTGAAAATATCCAGCCAAGACAGGACTCGCAGCAATGGTTTCAAGTTGGAAAAGTTCAGATTCAGGAAGGATATAGGGCACTGGTTTGGTAATAGAGTTGTGGATGAGTGGAAAAACTCCCGAGTACGTCATAGATGCTAAGAGTTGTGTAATTTTAAAATAGGTTAGATAAATACAAGTGGGTGTGGAGGGTGGAGTTTGGACCTGATCAGCTTGTCTACCAGGTCAGAGCTGACTTAATTCCTTAAGGGAAGTGACCTTTACCAGGTGGCCGACCAGGTGGTTGGCTGGACAAAAGGGGTGGGTGCGGTTGGGTGTGAATTGATCCTAACTAGCTTGTGCTAGATCAGATGGTGCCTTCCTTAAGGAATGTAACCTGACCTGGCTGGGAAGGGCATTCCCAAACCGTTGGAGATTTTGATTGCCTCGCATGGGCCAGTAGGCCCTGCTGCAGTGTTCCTTCTTTCTTTTGTTCTTATGTTCTGTTGTGACATGAGGCTGACAGTCCGCCTGCCGACAGTCTAACTGCAGCCTGACGAGTGTCATTTATCGACCGTTGGAGTTACAGCAGAGGTTAGTCTAAGCATCCTCAGACTGGTTCTCCACATATAACTGCACTTCAGACGGTCTGGAGGTGATGTGGAAAGAAGTCTCAATGGGAATCGTAGCGGGCAAGATTCAGCAGGGCATTACGAGCAGCGAACATAAAGAGCTTTCTGAATTTAATCAAGATTGATGAACTGACAACATCGACTCCTGTTCTTCACGATTCCCCCTTTGTATGGACTGATGAAGCCACTGTGTGGCGAAACGTTTCTCAATAAAGATACCCAAGTGTTGCATATGTGTCTAATTTATCAACTCGTCGGTTCTCTGAACCATTCATCTACATCCTGTCTGACACAGCAACATCTTGGTATCTTAATACAGGGATTTCTTCGCTTGCCTAATCCTTGGGCACGACCTACTTCCACATTGGGCAAATGTGACACCTCCTACGGCTTCTGCACCTCTCCTGTCTACAGTATATAAGCTACCTCGTCACACATATCCTGTATTAAATTCAAGATTGATGGACTGACAACATCGACTCCTCCTGTTCTTCACGATTCTCCTTTGTATGGACTGGATGAAGCCACTGTGTGGCGAAACGTTTCTCAATAAAGATTCCCAAGTGTTGCATATGTGTCTAATTTACCAACAGATCAGCTGCAGAAGGACCTTTTCTGAAGCCATATTGACTGTCACGTCATAATGAAGCGAATGATAATCGAAAAGCGCTATCATCTCTCTCTCTCTCTCTCTCTCTCCTCTTCTCTCTCTCTCTCTCTCTCTCTCTCTCTCTCTCTCTCTCTCTCTCTCTCTCTCTCTCTCTCTCTCTCTCTCTCTCTGTACACAAGGTTTTAATTTAAAAGGCTAAGAGCCTTTATGAAACATAAAAATATGGAATAGGAAGAAGTTGGAGCCATCTGTGGGCCAGCAATTTCATTTCATCAACTGACTATTTTTGTTCCCAGTGGACTGGTGGCAAAGTTCTCGCTTCACACGGACGTGTTTCCTTATACCTATGTTCACTCATCAGTAAAATGGGTACCTGGGTGTTAGTCGACTGGTGTGTGTCGCATCATGGGACAAAACTGACCTAATTTTCCCGAAATGCTCTGCATAACAAGGGACTTTCTATATAGTATGTCAATGATGTCAGCTAGACCTGTATACCTTTTGCATGTACTTGTATTAAATAAGGATATTATTATTATTATTATTATATTACTGATATCATTATCATCCATTGGCCTCCACTCCAGAATAACAGATATTAATGGCAGCAAACAAAGCACCCTAAATTCCATCAACATAATGACATTTATCTTTGCAAACATGCAGCGTCTAAAGCCATCAACAAACAACAAAATACCTTGCATCAAGGGACTGCTTATGGAGTCAAATGCAATGTTTGCAGTTTTCGCAGAGACCCACATAAAGAATAATTTTGACAATGGAATATGGATCCCAGGTTATAACCTATTCAGATGCGATAGACTAAACAGGCAACAAGTGGGGTTGGCTTGTATGTGGAAAAATAAACACATAAGCAGTATAATGTGATCCTTTATTGACAACGTTTCGGCCACACAGTGATCTTTATCAAGTCA
Source organism: Cherax destructor (assembly GCA_009830355.1). Lineage (NCBI taxonomy): Eukaryota > Metazoa > Arthropoda > Malacostraca > Decapoda > Parastacidae > Cherax > Cherax destructor. The sequence goes on along the minus strand of WNWK01020553.1, from coordinate 21,437 downwards.
CAAACAAATTTACCTGTGTGAAAGGTACGTGAGTATTTATAGGATGTATCTCTTCTCGGCAGTCTTCTCTGTGTATGTTAAAGATGTTTAATGTCCGGCATCTGCAGTCTCTAATGAAGTGACGAGGATAGTGAAGTTTAGAAAATACTTGTTCAATTAGCAAGCATTCTTCTTCAAGAAACTCATTGCTGCAGATCCTGAGTGCACGCAGCAAAAAGTCTATAATTACACCACGTGTAATTATACCAACCAACACGATCTTCTCCACTTCTACTCTCACCACGACACTAAAACAAAACGTGATGTAATTATAGACTTTTCCCTGCGTACACTCAGAATCTGCAGCAGTGAGTTCCTTGAGGAAGAATGCTCTCTAATTGAACAAGTATTTTCTAAACTTCACTATCCTCGTCACTTCATTAGAGACTGCAGACGACGGGCATTAAACATATTTAACACACCCAGAGAAGACACTGCCGAGAAGAGATACATAGTCCTCCCCACCAACTCCATTGCCAAATTATACGTGGGCGAAACATCAAGAAGCCGCCATACACGTATTTCAGAACACCAGTACGCAGGCACATCTGATGATTTAATGAATGCCTGTGTTCAACACCGAAAATATTCACAATCATTTAATCAACTACAGAAACGCAAGACTTATCTCCAGAGAAGAAAACACTCAATACCGCAGAATCCTGGAATCATCACTTATCTGTATATTCAACAACTATAACATAGCTGAACCCCTTGCCAAGAAACTTCTTCATAGTTATCCCACATAAGAAAATAAGAATGGAGAAACACTATAGAAGGTCTACTCATATATCATTCTAATCTCTTTTTAAAGCTACCCCAGGTCCAAGACTCTATCACCTACTCGGAAGATTGTCACATGCAGGTTCTGGTCCAACCTACCCAGCATTCTCCACTTGACTCCATCCTATAAATACTGAGGTACCTTTCCCCCAGGTAAATCTGTTTGTGACTTGATAAAGCCCACTGTGTTGGTGACACGTTGTCAATAAAGGATCACATTATACTGCTTATGTGTTTTATTTTTCCATTGTCTGTATTTTGTACCATTTATTTCCATCATGGCCTGTACGTCACAGGGTCTCTCATTTGCTCAGAACTACTAAACACCTCAAATGATGTAGTTAAGTGTTGGCAGTAAAGATCAAAAACCAAAAACTTATCATTGTGTTTGCATTCAAGCCTCTGGGTGCAACAGCAATTCCAGGAACAGCTTTTGAAAATTTACTACTGTTTGGAAAATTCTGAACTTCTGCCCCAAACTTCTTGCTACTGGGGGATTTCAACTTGAGACACCTAAAATCCAGGAGTGTACCAAATAATGTTTTACCAGAGATCACCCCAGCAGGCGGCTCAGATGAAAAATCACACACACGAGCTATTAAATATCTGCACCAAATTCACCTTAAACCAACAAATAATAGAGCCTTCAAGACTAGAAAATACGTTGGACCTCATGTTAACTAACAACGACGATCTGATACGGAATATAACCGTATCAAAGACAATACACTCAGATCACAACATAATAGAGGTACATATATGTATGCGAGGGTTCCTGACCAGTTAAATGTGATCAGTTATGAGGGTGCCTTCACAAAATTCAACTTCAATAACAAAAACATACAATGGGATCAAGTCAACCATGTCCTAAAATGAAACAAGCTGGGAAGATATCCTAAACAACAGGAATCCGAACCTTTGCCTAGAAAAAAAAATGAATTCTGTTGCACTTTAGGTCTGATCAAGGCACATTTCATTAAGAAAAAGAAAGAAAGGATGTAAACTAGAAAGACAGATAAACTCCCTATACAGGCGAAGACGAAGAATCACAGAGCTGTTAAGAGGAGCCAGTATATCTGAAATAGCAAATATAGGTGTTTGGATTGTCTATACGTCCCTCCTAGATTTTAATATATGGAAGGTACGCTCAGCACAAGTACTAAGAATATTATTACCAACAGACTGTGAAAATGAATTCACATATGAAGAACTTAGGATATTTTATAGAAGACTGTTCGCCCACTACTTAAGCTTAAGGAATCTTACAGAAGACAAGGCTCTCAAGAAGAACATAAAGGCATAAAGGAAATTAAAAGAACACTGAAATACTTCTCCTATGCTAAATCTAAGGGAAAAACAACATCTAGTATTGGATCCACTCCTTAGAAGAGATGGGACCTACACAGATGACAGCAAAGAAATGAGTGAGATACTAAAGTCCCAATACGACTCAGTGTTTACCGTGCTGTTAACCAGACTAAGGGTCGACAATCTAAATGAATTTCTTTATGACCGAGACCCAAAAGTCTCTGATATTATTCTAACACCACAAGCCATCGAAAAGGCAATTAATGGCATGCCCATGGACTCTGCCTCAAGCCCGGACTCGTGGAACTCCGTGTTCACCTTCAGCATTCTGTGGAGAGGGAGGATGGGCACAGAGATCATCCCACTCTCACTGAAAACAACAGACATAGCCCCACTCCACAAAGGTGTCAGTAAAGCAATTGCAAAGAACTACAGACCGATGGCACTAACATCCCATATCATTTAAATCTTTGAAATGGTTCTAAAAAGCAAGATCGCCAACCACCTAGATACCCATCAGTTACACAACCAATGGCAACGCGGGTTTAAAGCAGATCACTCCTGTCTGTCCCAGCTACTAGACCACTATGACAAGGTCCTGGATGCTTTAGAGGATCAACAAAATGCAGAGATAGTATACACAGGCTTTGCAAAAGCCTTCGACAAGTGCGACAATGGTGTAATAGCGCACAAAATGCGTGATAAAGGAATAACAGGAAAAGTTGGTGGAGGGATCTAAAACTTCCTAACAAATAGAACATAAACAGTAATATTAAGCAGTGTAAAGTCTAAGGCAGCTACGGTGAAAAGCTCTGTTCCACAATGCACAGTACACTCTCCCATCCTGTTCCTCATCCTCATATCTGACATAAACAAAGATATAAGTCTGTGTCTTCCTTTGTGGATGTCGCTCGAATTGCCGTGACAGTGACATCCATCAATGACACTGCAAGTCGCCAAGCGGACATCAACCAAATATTTAAATGGGCCGCAGAAACCAATATGATGTTTAATGAAGAGAAATGTCAACTACTCAGATATGGAAAACTTGAGGAAATTAAAACTGTGTAAAGGTATACAACAAATTGTAACCACACAATAAGGCGAAAAACTAATATGAAGGACCTGGGAGTGATAATGTCAGAGGATCTCGCGTTCAAAGACCACAACAATGTATCTACCTCATCTGCCAGAGGAATGAAAGAATGAATAATGAGAATACTCAAAAATAGAGTCGTCACGAACATGATTATTCTCTTCAAATTGCTCTTATATCTAGGCTGGAATACTGCTGTACACTAACTGTCCTAATCAAGGCAGACGGAATTGCTGACCTGGAGACTGTACAGAGAACTTTCACAGTACACATAAGTAAGATAAAACACCTAAATTACTAGAAATGGTTGAAGTCTCCTGATTTGTATTCCCTGGAATGCAGGAAAGAAAGATACATGATAATATTCACTTGGAAAATCCTAGAGGGATTGGTATCAGACTTGCACACGAAAATCACTCCCTACGAAAGCAAAAGACTCGGCAGGAGATGCAACATTCCCCCAATGAAAAGAAGGGGAGCCATGAGTACACTAAGAGACAGCACAATAAGAGTCAAGGGTCCAAGACTGTTCAACTGCCTACCAGCTTACGTGAGGTGGATTACCAATAGACCCTTGGTTGTTTTCAAGAAGGCGCTGAACATGCACCTAAAGTCAGTAGCTGATCGGCTGGGCTGTATTTCTTTCATCGGTTTATGGGTGGCAACAGTAACAGCCTGGTTAATCAAACCCTGATCCACCACAAAGCCCGGTCTCAGACGGGGTCATGGGGACGTTGACTCCCGATACCCTCTCCAGGTATAGTCTAGGTATCCTGTACGAACATGTTCCAGACTCGAGTTATCCTGGGAACAAATGGTTTCAGATGAAATGATGTTCAGGAGAAGGGTAGAACCAGAGTGAAGTTGTTGTTTGTTGTCTGTCTTGTTGTGTATAAGCTCACTTCTCACTGTCCTCTGAGTGGAGCCAAGTTTGGTACTTTGATAATATTGGCCTTGTATATAACACGAAGACCACCCACACATTCCTCCGGTGTTGAAGACTCTGATGAAAGGACAGACCTATCCAGACTTTGTCCAGACGAGAGATGAATCATCTTGCTCTGTTCTCTATTCTGTCAAGAAGTGGCAGATGAGACGGAGGGCAGGCAATCAATGGAAGAGGAGTGTACTCAAAGTGTGAACGTACTTGTGTCTCATACAGAATCTTGCAACCTCTACTGTCGAGCAGATAAGAACATAAGAACATAAGAAAGAAGGAACACTGCAGCAGGCCTACTGACCCATGCGAGGCAGCTCCACGACTTCCGGCTTAGACCCGACTACCTGGAGTTAACCCTTTCCAGGTAAACTCCAGGTAGGCAGGTCACCTCCACTTAAGAAAGGACAACGGCATAAGACCTAATAGCACAAGCTAGTCATGTCCAACTCACACCCACCCACACCCACCCATGTATTTATCTAATCTATTTTTAAAATAACACAACGTCTTAGCTTCTATGACGGTACTCGGGAGTTTGTTCCACTCATCCACAACTCTATTACCAAACCAGTGCTTTCCTATATCCTTCCTGAATCTGAAATTTTCCAGCTTGAATCCATTGCTGCGAGTCCTGTCTTGGATGGATATTTTCAGCTCAATCATATCCCTCTAATTCTACGCCTTTCTAGACAGTGCAGATTCAGGGCCCTTAGTCTATCCTCATAAGGAAGATATCTGATACATGGGATCAACTTGGTCATCCTCCTATGTACGTTTTCTAATGCATTTATATCCATTCTGCAATACGGTGACCAGAAATGTGCAGCATAATCAAAATGAGGCCTAACCAAGGATAAATAGAGTTGAAGAACAACCTCAGGACTTCTATTATTTATACTTCTTGATATGAAGCCAAGGATTCCGTTAGTTTTATTGCGAGCACTTATGCACTGCTGTCTTGGTTTCAAATTACTGCTAATCAGAACTCCTAAATCCTTTTCGCAATCAGTAGTATTAAGATCTACATTATTCAGTTTTGTCAAACAGTTAGAACTTTGCATTTGTCTATATTAAACTGCATCTGCCATTTCTCCGACCAATGCAACTGTCTATTCAAATCTTCCTGGAGTGCTCTAATGTCCTCATTAGAATGAATTGGACTGCCTATTTTTGTGTCATCAGCAAATTTGCTTATATCGCTATTTATTCCCTCATATATGTCGTTTATGTAAATTGTGAACAACAAGGGGTCCAACACTGACCCCTGCGGAACACCGCTTGTGACGCGCCCCCATTTTGATTTCTCTCAATTTATGCAAACTCTCTGCTGCCTATTTGTCAACCATGCCTCTACCCATGAAAAAAATGCTCCTATTCCGTGTGCCTTAAGTTTCCTCAGTAGACTCTGATGTGTAACTCTATCGAAAGCCTTACTGAAGTCCATATAAACAATATCATATTCATTAACATGATCTACCTCCTCAAACACCTTAGTGAAAAAAGTTAGTAAATTCGTAAGACAGGAACGCCCCTTTGTAAAACCGTGTTGAGATTCATTAATCAATTTATGCCTTTCAAGATGGCTACGAATTGCCTCCGCAATTATTGATTCCATAAATTTACAAACTATGGAGGTAAGGCTTATTGGTCTATAGTTCGAAGCTAAGGACCTGTCACCTGCATTGTAAATAGGTATTACATTTGCTATTTTCCACTTATCAGGTACTATGCCAGTTTGTAGTGACATTTTGAAAAGATTAGCCAAAGGTTTGCTAAGTTCCTCTTCACATTCCTTTAAAACCTTAGCAAACAATTCATCAGGGCCTGGGGATTTGTTAGGTTTTAATTTCTCTATTTGTCTGAGGACCATGTCACAAGTTACCCCAATCGTGCATAGTTTATTATCGTCCTGTTCTACATAATTTATTTCTGGAATTTCGCTAGTATCTACCTGAGTAAAAACTGAGAGGAAGTAAGTATTGAATATTTCACACATATCCTTATCACTGTCAGTGATCAGACCTGAGTTACTTTTAAGCTGGCCTATCTTGTCCCTAATCTTACTTCTGTATACATGAAAGAACCCTTTTGGGTTAGTCTTCGAATCCCTTGCGACCTTAGCCTCATAATCCCTTTTTGCTTTTCTTATTCCTTTTTTTTTATTTCTCTCTTTAATTGAAAATATTGATTTCTTATCTGTTCATCCCCTCTTTTGATACGCCTATATATGACTCTCTTTTGACCAATGAGATGTTTTAATCTATTGTTCATCCATTTAGGATCATTTTTGTTAGATCTAATTTCCCTACTCGGAACAAAAGTTGTCTGGGCAGCTAAAACTACTCTCTGGAAAACGTCATATTGGCAACCAAAACCACCTACCTGACCCATAGTCAGGTCATCCCTATTTAGCCCACCCAGGTAATTTCTCAGCCCCATGAAGTCAGCCAAGCGAAAGTCTGGGATATAGACTTGATTGCAGTTACCTGGGTAATTCCATAATATATTGAAACTAAGTGATTTGTGATCGCTTTCCCCAAGCTCATCATTAACCTCAAGATTATTAATTAGTGATTCTTTGTTGGCAAGAACCAAGTCAAGCAAATTGTTTCCTCTAGTTGGTTCTGTCACAAACTGTTTTAAAACCAATCCTGAACCGTATCAACAAAGTCACTTGACTCAAGATTTCCTGTCACATTTTCCCAATCAATTTGTCTAAAGTTAAAATCTCACATTAATACAAGTTTTTCATATTTAGACGCCTTATGACTTTTGTCCCATAGAAGCTTACTGCATTCCCTATCAAGGTTTGGGGTCCAATAAATCACACCCAAAATTAATTTTTCACACCCCTCGAGAAACTGTAGCCAAACATATTCTGTGCCCAATGTTTCTAATCTTATATCTTGTCTAACACAACAATTTAAATTATCCCTGACCTTCATCGCCACTCCACCACCCTTCCTGTTGACCCTATCAGTGTGGAATAGTTTTTATAACACTGTATGTTGCATTCAGAAGGCATTTCTCTATCTTTCAAGTTGAACCTGGTCTCTGTTATTGCAATAATATATATATCACCTGCACTTGCAAGTAATCTTAGCTCATCTATCCTATTTCTTAGACTCCTACTATTTGTGTAGTTAACCCTTAAGGGAACTAGTCACTCGTTGCCCTATGCTATCTCTCTTTGTTTGTTGAGCAATTGCCTTGCCTTTACCAGGATTTTATTTTTAAAATTGTCTTTTAAACATATCCCTGAGGTATGCTGGTAATATCTGCTGTTTCCAACCTTAATACTGCAGCGTGATTGTTTCCCATAAACACCCATACCTCTATAATCTATCAGTTTAAATTCCTAGACAAGTCATCAATTACCTCCTGCGAGGTATGTCGAAGTTCTGTAAGCTTCCTGGCAGCCTTGTTTGCAAGATTTAGAACGTGGTTCTTCATGGTCAGTTTGTACTCAGATATGACCCCAAGGATATCAACTTCTTCCCCGGGTGCCAGGACTCTCATTCATGCTTACTACTGGTCCGGCATGACCATCATGGTGCCTAGAGACCATCGTCATTTGTGTTTTCTCGTGACCTCCCATCGTTTACCCCAGGCTGATACAGCTGTAAGCTGGTGATTGATGTAACTTAAAGCAGCTGGATAAGTTAATGTCAGAGTACAGTCGTCTTCATATGCATGGGACTCTGGGATAAGATGAAGAAAATCATTGAAGCAGACATTCCACAACAATGGCGTAAGCACACTTCCCTGTGGATATCTTGCTGACTATCCAGTTGAGAACTACGCTGAGAGACCTACCTTGAAGGTAATCATCACTGAGGAGACATAGTGTAGAGCCTGCAATTCCGAGTGCTTGCAGTTTTGCCAAGAGTCCCTGGTGTCATACTCCTCTCTCTCTCTCTCTCTCTCTCTCTCTCTCTCTCTCTCTCTCTCTCTCTCTCTCTCTCTCTCTCTCTCTCTCTCTCTCTCTCTTTCTCTCTCTCTCTCTTCTTCTCTTCATCTTATATGTTATGTATTAGAGCAAAGATTGTCCCTCTCCACTCCCTGCTTGCCTCTCTCTCTCTCTCTTTTCCCTCTCTCTCTCTCTCTCTCTCTCTCTCTCTCTCTCTCTCTCTCTCTCTCTCTCTCTCTCTCTCTCTCTCTCTCTCTCTCTCTTGAGTCACTCTTTCACTTACATTTCATTACACTTGAAATAGTGTTATGTGATGTGAGAGCAGGAAGAGGGTTGGGTCCCTGGCCACACTGCAGAGGAGCGCTGCTTAACGGCCTCGGCAGCCAAGATAACAGAATCCACCTTGTTTATGTATCGCTGCCAGATAACGCACTCTAACATTCTTGAGATTTAGATTTTAAGGTTTGGTAAAAGAAAGTACGTGTATGAATGAATGTATGGGTGTATGTATGTATGTATGTATGTATGTATGTATGTATGTATGTATGTATGTATGTATGTATGTATGTATGTATGTATGTATGTATGTATGTATGTATGTATATATGTGTTGTATGTATGTATGTATGTATGTATATATGTATGTTGTATGAATGTATATATGCATGATGCGTGTATGTGTATTGCATGTGCATATGTATGTACGTATGCTTGTATTTGTGTATGTGTTGTATGTATGTACATATGCATGCATGCGTGTATGTGTATTACATGTGTATATGTATGTACGTATGATTGTATGTGTGTATGTTGGTTCGTATGTATGTATGTATGTATGTACGAATGTATGGGTGTATGCATGTGTTTATGTATGTTTGAATATATGTATGTGTGCGTATGTATGCATGTATGTATGTATGTATGTATGTATGTATGTATGTATGTATGTATGTATGTATGTATGTTATGTATGTATGTGCATGTATGTGTGTGTATGTATATATGTATGTGCGTATGTATATATGTGTTTGTATGTATGTATGTGTATGTATGTATGTGTTTATGTATGTACTCACCTAGTTGTGGTTGCAGGGCTCGAGTCTTAGCTCCTGGCCCCCCTCTTCACTGGCCGCTACTGGATCACTCACCCTTCGCCATGAGCCTTATCATACCTCGTCTTGAAGCCATGAATGGATCCTACCTCCACTACATCACTTCCCAAGCTATTACACTTCCTGATAACTCTGTGACTGAAAAATACTTCCTAACATCCCTGTGATTCATCTGAGTCTTCAACTGCCAACTGTGACCCCTTGTTGCTGTGTCCCATCTCTGGAACATTCTGTCTCTGTCCACCTTGTCAATTCCTCTCAGTATTTTATATTTCGTTATTATCTCCCGCCTATCTCTCCTGTCCTCTAGTGTCGTCAGGTCGATTTTCCTTAACCTCTCCTCGTAAGACATACCCCTTAGCTCCGGGACTAGTCTTGTTGCAAACCTTTGCACTTTCTCTAGTTTCTTTATGTGCTTGGCTAGGTGTGGGTTCCAAACTGGTGCTGCATACTCCAGTATGGGCCTAACGTACACAGTGTACAGGGTTCAAAACGATTTCTTATTAAGATGTCAAAATGCTGTTCTTAGGTTTGCTAGGCGCCCGTATGCTACAGCAGTTATTTGGTTGATGTGCGCCTCAGGAGATGTGCCTGGTGTTATACCCACCCCAAGACCTTTTTCCTTGAGTGAAGTTTGTGGTTTCTGGCCCCATAGACTGTACTCCGTCTTTGCCCTTCCCCAATCTTCATGACTTTGCACTTAGTGGGGTTGAACTCCAGGAGCCAATTTCTGGACCAGTCCTGCAGCCTGTCCAGATCCCTTTGTAGTTCTGCCTGGTCATCGTCCGATTGAATTCTTCTCATCAACTTCACGTCATCTGCAAACAGGAACACTTCGGAGGCTATTCTTTCCGTCAGGTCGTTCACAAATACCAGAAACAGCACCGGTCCTAGGACTGACCCCTGTGGAACCCCACTCGTTACAGGCGCTTACTTTGACACCTCGCCACGAACCATGACTTGCTGCTGTCTTTCTGACTGGTATTCCCTGATCCATTGTAGTGCCTTCCCTGTTATCCCTGCCTGCTCCTCCAGCTTTTGCACTAATCTCTTGTGTGGAACTGTGACAACGCATTTTTACAGTCCAAGAAAATGAAATCTACCCACCCCTCTCTCTCTTGTCTTACTGCTGTCACCCTGTCATAGAACTCCAGTAGGTTTGTGAAACAGGATTTCCCGTCCCTGAAACCGTGTTGGCTGTCGTTGATAAGCTCATTCCTTTCTAGGTGTTCCACCACTCTTCTCCTTATAATCTTCTCCATGACTTTGCATACTATACAAGTCAGTGACACTGGTCTGTAGTTAAGTACTTCATGTCTGTCTCCTTTTTAAAAAATTGGGACTACATTTGCTGTCTTCCATACCTCAGGTAGTCTCCCTGTTTCGATAGATGTGTTGAATATTGTTGTTATGGGTACACATAGCGCTTCAGCTCAGCTCTCTCTCAGGACCCATGGAGAGATGTGATCCGGCCCCGTCGCCTTTGAGGTATCTAGCTCACTCAGCAGCCTCTTCGCTTCTTCCTCTGTTGCATGTATTGTGTCCAACACTTGATGGTGTACCCCACCTCTCTGTCTTTCTGGAGTCCTTTCTGTATCATCGGTGAACTCTTCTTTGAGTCTCATGTTGAGTTCCTCACACACTTCACGGTCATTTCTTGTGATCTCTCCTTCTTCCTTCCTAAGCCTATCACCTGGTCCTTGACTGTTGTTTTCCTCCTGATGTGGCTGTACAACAGCTTCGGGTCAGATTTGGCTTTCCCTGCTATGTCATTCTCATACTGTCGTTGGGCCTCCCTTCTTACCTGTGCATATTCATTCCTGGCTCTACTACTGCTCTCCTTATTCGCCTGGGTCCTTTGCCTTCTATACTTCTTCCATTTCCTACCTAGCACACTTGGTTTTGGCCTCTCTGCACATTTGGGTGAACCAAAGGCTCATCCTGGCTTTTTCATTATTTCTGTTACCCTTGGGTACAAACCTCTCCTCAGCTTCCTTGCATATTGTTGTCACATGTATGTATGTATGTGTGCATATGTAATTATGTGTACAGTATGTATGTGTGCGTGTGTATGTATGTATGTGTACATATGTATATATGCACATGTATGTATGTGTACGTACGTATGTATGTATGTATGTATGTATGTATGTATGTATGTATGTATGTATGTATGTATGTATGTATGTATGTATGTATGTATGTATGTGTGTATGTGTGTATGTATGTATGTATGTATGTGTGTATGTGTGTATGTATGTATGTATGTATGTATGTATGTATGTATGTATGTATGTATGTATGCATGTATGTATGTATGTATGTATGTATGTATGTATGTGTGTGTGTATGTATGTATGTATGTATGTATGTATGTATGTATATATGTATGTATGTATGTATGTATGTATGTATGTATGTATGTATGTATGTATGTATGTATGTATGCATATTTGTATGAATGTTTTAACGATTTTATCTTCGTTGTTTGACACTGTGTTCCCGTGATTAGTGTATTTTTATTTTAGTTAAGTCCTTCTCACTATTTTACGCATGCAGCTTCCCTCCACCATGCTGTAATCTCAGTGCAGTCTGCAATTACTTTCTCCACTTAGCATAATATTGCATTTCAGCTGCAAAAGCTTCGTGTTGTAATACATCTGCAGTCTATTAGAATCTCCCTAGAGTTTATCACTGCCTTCGCGTCATCTCGTTTAACACTTAAGATTTACACCAGCAGATATTAATGATACTTTTGACTCAGTCCTAATACTTATCTTTGGGGAACCCCAGTCGCTACTCTCTCTCCCAATTTATTGTCTCATCCATTAGTATTGTGGTATGTCTTGTCACTAGGTATACCCGATGTGGCACCTTCAATTAGTTTTTTTTTTTTTTTTTGCCTCTTCTTCTATTCTATTTAGCTCTCAACACGAGACAGCCTCCTTGGATCGGCTTCAAGTTTTCAACGCTTGTGTAAGGTAACTAGATCAAGATTCTAAGAACAACTGGCATGTGGAGATGCCCTATGACCAAAGCTGCAAGATCGAGTCCCATCGTCCTGGAATGACTCCTATAACATACAAAACTCTTAGTGCCAGTGTCTTAAAGCTTCAGACAAGGTGCCTCTGAATTCGATGACGGAAAGAGTAAAATTCAAGTGTGTAAATGTATATGTGCCATTTTGAGTAAAATAATATAAATTTTTCATTCTAGCAATATCTCATTATTCGCATTGTTCTTGGACTCCAAAAAGTCCCTTTTTTTAAAATAAATAGGGATGTTAATTTACATTCAATGAACAAATACTGGCTCGTTTTACCAGTCACAAAATGTCAACACTGATGCATTCCGTATTAAGGAAAACACCCGGTAAGTTTTGATCATTTAGATGCAAATTTGAAATTTCAATGAAACTGTTAAGAAAAATGGAACATTCATATTGGAGCAAATACTGGAAAATGCCTTTATTGATGGGCTTCATTGTTGATGGGAACTGTTAGAAGAAAGTTCGGTTTTCAATTAAATCCACGTAAATTTTAAATTGCCACTTTTAATAAATAAATAGTTTGACAGCAATAACCAGAGAATGCCTCTTCTGTTTGGTTTCAAGCACTTAAACGTTATTGTTTCTCAATTGTATGTTTTTTAATTGAATTATTGTGATCTACTATTTTAATAGATTTTTTACATCACATTCAACGTTTATAAAAAAAAAGAGAAAATAAATAATTTTTCTTTCATAATGTATACATATTTAAATAGAAATGAAATAAAAGAAATGACAAAATTAGAAACTCATACTTCAATTGCATTTTCAAATTAATGAGTTTAGTAAACAATACACTACAAATTAATATTTTGGTAAGTACAGTGATCTTTTTTTTTTTTTGACCTTATCCAAGGATTATATTTATATCTTGAGAAAGACTTATCCAATCAGCTTCGAAGTTTCGACTTTATTCATCTATTATTATGTGACGGCTGATGTAACAATTGACAAGGTGGCTTCTGTTCAATTGTATGTAGATTATAACTGAAAATGGTTTCTATAGCCTAAATTTAAAATGCTTCTTTTGATCTACTTAACAATTAGTTTTTTCTATTTTGCCGCTTTAGTCTCAGAATGGTATAGCATATTTTATAATATTGTATTGTTTTGCCTTGATAGTGGTGAGTGACTCTTGATCCAAGTAATTAGAGTTATTCTTTCTTCCACTGAATTAAATGGCTGATTCATCTAATGAAATTGATGTAACGGTTTTTGGGTTTAATAAACTGAGTATATGCAAATTTTGAATGATTTTGAGCGATAAATAGACAATGCATCTTCTGGTACTTTGTAATTTCTCTATTTTCTTGACGTGCTTGACCAGGTGTGGGTTCCATATTGGTGCTGTATACTCCAATGTGGGCCTGACGTACACGCTGTACAGAGCCTTGAACAATTCCTAAGGTGATGCCAGGAACCCATATGCTACAGCAGTTATCTCTTTCTTATCATCCGCACTACATCCACGCACATTCAAACATCCCAATTTTATAAAGTTTTTCCTTATCTTGTTTTTAATAATTTATACAGACAAAGGGGTTACTAGCCTATTGCTCCCGGCATTTAGTAGCTTCTTACGACACGCATAGCTTACGGAGAAATTATTCTGTTCCCTTCCCCATGGAGATATAAATAAATAAGAACATGAACTAGGAAGAAAAATAGAAGAAAAACCTAGAGGGGTTAGTATATATATGTTTGTACATGTATGTGTAGTGTGACCCAAGGGTGAGTAGAAGTAGCAAGACATACCTGCAACCTTGCATGTTTATATATATATATATATATATATATATATATATATATATATATATATATATATATATATATATATATATATATATATATATATATATATATATGTCGGCCGTCTCCCACCGAGGCAGGGTGACCCAAAAAGAAAGAAAATCCCAAAAAAGAAAATACTTTCATCATCATTCAACACTTTCACCACACTCATACATAATCACTGTCTTTGCAGAGGCGCTCAGATAATACAGATGAGAATAGTCCCTCCCAGCTGTCACTATCCCAGACCCCTCCTTTAAAGTGCAGGCATTGTACTTCCCATTTCCAGTACTCAAGTCCAACTAAATTAATTAACTGGTTTCCCTGAATCCCTTCACAAAATGTTACCCTGCTCACACTCCAACAGCTCGTCAGGTCCCAAAAACCATTCGTCTCCATTCACTTCTATCTAACACGCTCACACATGCTTGCTGGAAGTCCAAGCCCCTCGCCCACAAAACCTCCTTTACCCCCTCCCTCCAACCTTTTCTAGGACGACCCCTACCCCGCCTTCCTTCCCTTACAGATTTATACGCTCTCCAAGTCATTCTACTTTGAACCATTCTCTGTAAATGACCAAACCACCTCAATAACCCCTCTTCAGCCCTCTGACAAATACTTTTAGTAACTCCACACCTCCTCCTAATTTCCACACTCCGAATTTTCTGCATAATATTTACACCACACATTGCCCTTAGACAGGACATCTCCACTGCCTCCAGCCCCCGCCTCGCTGCAGCATTTTCAACCCAAGCTTCACACCCATATAAGAGTGTTGGTACCACTATACTTTCGTACATTCCCTTCTTTGCCTCCATGGATAACGTTTTTTGTCTCCACAGATACCTAAACGCACCACTCACCTTTTTTCCTTCATCAATTTTATGGTTAACCTCATCCTTCATAAACCCTTCCGCTGACAAGTCAACTCCCAAATATCTGAAAATATTTACTTCTTTCATAATCCCTCTCGCCAATGTGATATCCAATATTTCTTTATTTAAATCATTTGATACCCTCATCACCTTACTCTTATTTATGTTCACTTTCAACTTTCTACCTTTACACACCCTCCCAAACTCGTCCAGTAACCTTTGCAACTTTTCTTTAGAGTCTCCCATAAGCACAGCATCATCAGCAAAAAGTAACTGTGTCAACTCCCATTTTGCATTTAATTCCCCATAATTTATTCCCACTCCTCTCCCCAACACCCTAGCATTTACTTCTTTTACAACCTCATCTATAAATATATTAAACAACCATGTTGACATTACACAGCCCTGTCTAAGACCTACTTTTACCGGGGAGTAATCTCCCTCTCTCATAAACACCCTAACCTGAGCCTCACTATCCTCATACAAACTCTTTACAGCATTCAGTAACTTACTACCTATTCCACACACATGTAACATTTGCCACATTGCTCCCTATCCACTCTATCATATGCCTTTTCTAAATCCATAAATGCAATGAAAACTTTGTTACCTTTATCTAAATACTGTTCACATATATGCTTCACTGTAAACACTTGATCTACACATCTCTACCCACTCTAAAGCCTCCTTGCTCATCTGCAATCCTACTCTCTGTCTTACCTCTAATTTTTTTCAATAATAACCCTACCGTCCACTTTACCTGGTATACTCAGTAAACTTATTCCCCTATAATTCTTACAATCTCTTTTATCCACCTTCCCTTTATATAAAGGAACTATACATGCTCTTTCATACATTTATTAAACAACAATACCAACCACTCCGACACTATATCGACCCCTGCTTTTAACATTTCTGTCATTATCCCTTCAGTTCCACCCGCTTTACCCCCTTTCATTCTACGTAATGCCTCACGCACCTCCCCCACACTCTCATCCTTCTCTTCTTCACTCCTAAACGATGTTATACCTCCCTGGCCAATGCATGAAATTACTGCCTCCCTTTTTTCATCGACATTTCAAAGTTATTCAAAATATTCCCGTCATCTGCCCAATATCTCCAGCTCCCCATCTACTAACTCCCCTACTCTGTTTTTAACTGACAAATCCATTCGTTCCCTAGGCTTCCTTACCTTGTTTATCTCACTCCAAAATTTTTCCTTGTTTTCAGGAAAATTTCTTGACAGAGCCTCTCCCACTCTTTCATCCGCTCTTCTTTTGCACTCTCTCACCACTCTCTTTACATTTCTTTTACTCTCCATATACTCTGCTCTTCTATTAACACTTCTGTTTTGTAAAAACCTCTCATAAGCTACATTTTTTTCTTTTATCACACCCTTTACTTCTTCATTCCACCACTCACTTCTCTTTCCTCCTGCACCCACCCTCCTATAGCCACAAACTTCTGCCCCACATTCTAATACTGCATTTTTAAAACAATCCCAACTCTAATCAACCACCCCACTACTCCTACTTGCACTAGCCCACCTTTCTGCCAATAGTTGCTTATATCTCACCCTAACTTCCTCCTCCCTTAGTTTATACACTTTTACCTCTCTCTTACTTGCTGTTGCCATTTTCTTTTTGTCCCATCTACCTTTTACTGTAACTGTAGCTACAACTAAATAATGATCCGATATTTCCGTTACCCCTCTTTAAACATGTACATAAGAACATAAGAAAGAAGGAACACTGCAGCAGGCCTACTGGCCCATGCGAGGCAGGTCCAAATCTCCAACGGCTTAAGCCAATGCCCCGACCCAGCCAGGTCAGGTTACATTCACTTAAGGAAGGAGCACTGCATCTGACCTAGTAGCACAAGCTAGTCAGGACCAATTCACACCCAACCGCACCCACTCATATAATTGTCCAGCCGACCACCTGGTCAGGTCACTTCCCATTAAGGAATTAGTACAGGTCAGGAAACATTTACTTAAGGAAGGAGCACTGCATCTGACCTAGTACAAGCTAGTCAGGTCCAAACTCACACCCATCCACACCCACCCATGTATTTTTCTAACCTATTTTTAAAACTACACAACGTCTTAGCATCTATGATGGTACTTGGGAGTTTATTCCACTCATCCACAACTCTATTACCAAACCAGTGCTTTCCTATATCCTTCCTGAATCTGAACTTTTCCAACTTGAAACCATTGCTGCGAGTCCTGTCTTGGCTGGATATTTTCAGCACGCTATTTACATCCCCTTTGTTTATTCCTGTTTTCCGTTTGTACACCTCAATCATATCCCCCTAATTCTACGCCTTTCTAGAGAGTGCAGATTCAGGGCCCTCAGTCTATCCTCATAGGGAAGATTTCTGATACAAGGGATCAACTTTGGCATCCTCCTTTGTACGTTTTCCAGTGCATTTATATCCATTCTGTAATACGGTGACCAGAACTGTGCAGCATAATCTAAATGAGGCCTAACCAAAGATATATAGAGTTGAAGAACAACCTGAGGACTTCTGTTATTTATACTTCTTGATATGAAGCCAAGGATTCTGTTAGCTTTATTGCGAACACTTATGCACTGTTGTCTAGGCTTCAGATTACTACTAACCAGAACTCCTAAATCCTTCTCGCAATTACAAGTAATAAGATCTACATTATTCAGCTTATATGTGGCATGGTTATTGTCCTGCCCAACATTTAGAACTTTGCATTTGTTTACATTAAACTGCATCTGCCACTTCTCCGACCACTGCATCAGTCTATTCAAATCATCCTGGAGTGCTCTAATGTCCTCATTTGAATGAATTGGACGGCCTATTTTGGTGTCATCAGCAAATTTACTTATGCTACTATTTATTCCCTTATCTATGTCGTTTATGTAAATTGTAAACAACAGGGGGCCCAAAACTGACCCCTGTGGAACACCGCTTGAGACGCGCCCCCATTCTGATTTCTCTCCATTTATGCAAACTCTCTGCCGCCTATTAGTCAACCATGCCTCTACCCAGGAAAAAATTTCTCCTCATATTCCGTGTGCCTTAAGTTTCCTCAGTAGCCTCTGATGTGGAACTTTATCGAAAGCCTTACTGAAGTCCATATACACAATATCATATTCATTACCATGATCTACCTCCTCAAACACCTTAGTGAAAAAAGTTAGTAAATTCGTAAGACATGAACGCCCCTTTGTAAAACCGTGTTGAGATTCATTAATCAATTTATGCTTTTCAAGATGGCTACGAATTGCCTCGGCAATTATTGATTCCATAAATTTACCAACTATGGAGGTAGGGCTTATTGGTCCTGAAGACTACCCATCAACCTTTTATCCACCAATACATAATCTAAAAAAATACTTTGATTACGTGCTATATCATACTTTGTATACTTATTTATTCTTTTTTTCATAAAATATGTATTACTTATTACCAAACCTCTTTCTACACATAGCTCAATTAACGGTTCCCCATTTACATTTACCCCTGGCACCCCAAATTTACCTACTACTCTCTCCACAACATTTTTACCCACTTTAGCATTAAGATCCCCAACCACAATTACTCTCTCACTTGGTTCAAAACTCCCCACCCACTCACTCAACATTTCCCAAAATCTCTCTCTCTCCTCTACGCTTCTCTCTTTCCCAGGTGCATAAACACTTACTATAACCCACTTTTCAGATCCAACCTTTATTTTACTCCACATAATCCTTGAATTTATACATTTATATTCTCTCTTCACCTGCTATAATAACTGATTATTCAACATTATTGCCACTCCTTCTTTAGCTCTAACACTATTTGAAACCCTTGTCCTAATCCCATTTATTTCTCCCCACTGAAACTCTCCTACCCCCTTCAGCTTTGTCTCACTTAAAGCCAGGACATCCAGCTTCTTTTCATTCATAACATCTACAATCATCTCTTTCTTATCATTCGCACAACATCCACGCACATTTAAACATCTCACTTTGACGATTTTCTTCTTTTTATTTTTAGTAAATCTATACAGAAAAAGGGGTTACTAGCCCATTGTTTCCGGCATTTTAGGTGACTTTTACAACACGCATGACTTACGGAGGAAAGATTCTTATTCCACTTCACCATGGATATGAAAGGAAAAGCAATTAGAACAAGAACTATTGAGATAAAATGAAAGAAAACTCAAATGAGTGTGTATACATAAACGTGTACATGTTTGTGTAGCGTGACCTAAGTGTAAGTAGAAGTAGCAAGACGTACCTGAAATCTTGCATGTTTATGAGACAGAAAAAAAGACACCAGCAATCCTACCATCATGTAAAACAAATACAGCCTTTCGTTTTACACTCACTTGGCAGGACGGTAGTACCTCCCTGGGTGGTTGCTGACTACCATATCAATAACACACTGTGGCTAGCCAGGGGATAGAACCCATGTTGTTTCAGCCCGCTTCAATGGAAGAGAACGAAGATTCACGACGCTCTAAACCATTGGCCCATACAATCCTACAAACAACATGAGCCTCAAACTCCTCCTCTCCTTACACCTTTCTAGTTTGTATTGGACTGATGAAGCCACTGTGTGGCGAAACGTTTCCTCAATAAAGATACCCAAGTGTTGCATATGTGTCTAATTTATAACATGAGCCTAGCTGAACTAGGACGTACGATGGTGTGGTTGCCTCAGAGCTAATTTCATTCTACTCCCCGATTGGTGTACTAGCCTCCAGAAGCAGTACATATATTATTGTAACCACGAACAATTGATATTTAATTTTACCAGGAGGCGGGCTAAAACAACACGGGCTCGATCCCCCGGCTAGCCGCAGTTTGTTATTGATTAAATGCCACTTCTTCGTGGGTACAATTATATATATATATATATATATATATATATATATATATATATATATATATATATATATATATATATATATATATATATATATATATATATATATATATATATATATATATATATATATATATATGTCGTGCTGATTAGGTAAAACTCTTCAATTAGCAAGAACTCATCTAAAATTAAGTCCTTTCTAAATTTTTCTCTTATACGTTTAAAGATATATTTTTTCATTTATGTTAATGTAAGAATTTATAATTTTGTACCAAGAGAAACTTTGAAAACCTACCTAACCTTATTACAACAAGCGCAATTTAATTTAGCCTAACCCAACTAAATATATTTTAGATACGTTAACATTAATTTAATAATAAACAAACACAATGAAATATATTTTTTCGTTATGTCAGAATGATTTTGGCGAAATTATTGCATACACAAATTTTCACTTGTCTTATATGGCAAGGTGAGCGTTGCTATTTAAGCCAAAATTGCAAGTTTTACCTAATCGGCACGACATATATATATATATATATATATATATATATATATATATATATATATATATATATATATATATATATATATATATATATATATATATATATATATATATATATAATAGCCTGTCTTATTTTTCTTAAAAGTCTTCATGTTTTTTTGTTTTTTATATTTTCATTTTAGCGAAACATTAAATTTCATTCAATCATCTTATTAGTTTTGTCATTCATTCTAGTCAGTTACTTTCGCGAATGAATAACATTGTTGATCAAGTGCTGATAATTTTGAATTTGCACTGTTATCTTTTTCCCATGTACGTTTAATTAATTTAAACTGTCTGTCATTTAAAAAAAATATCGCTTATATTGCAATAGTTTACTTTTTTTTTACTTCTTCACGTAAAAATAAATGAAATCAACTTGTTTTTCTTTTAACAGATTTTATAGGCCTGTTCTTTCTGATCTGGAGTTGAACGTTTTTTCAGTTAATGTTTTTTCCCTGGATATATTTTTTCTACAATTTACTTTTCTTAGCTTGTTGACATCCATTACCCCACTTCTTAATGAAACAGACTCACAGTTTAAATAATCTTTGCATTTGATTTTAAATATTTATTACCCCGGTGTTAAGTATTTTCTGTATTTTCGCTTATTACTGTTCTTATCTTTAATATGTTCTAAATACCTTTTCCAGAGCAGATATTTGAATTATATTATGTGTTCGTTTAATGTTTATTTCCTTCTTTTCCTTCTAGCCTGTTGGTTATTTCTCTTTTCATTACTATATATTAAACCTTCCTCAATCACGTATTGGTCCAGATCATATCTTTCCTTCAAAACAATGAAGACAAAGAAATACATTCTTTCATCCTTGTGACTCTCCTGTGTCTTTAACTTTGAATCCTGCTTTCGTAATTTCATCGTCTGAATCTCAGCTTATTTTTGCCCACTGTATTAAGTGACTTCAACATTTTGAACGCTATTATCATATCTAACCTGGTTTATCACTCCTCTAATGTAGTCTGGTAGAGTTCTTTAATTACCTGCACAAAGTTCATTACCGTAGCTCCCAGAATAGTTTAGTCAATCCACCCAAAAGTGCCCTTCAGTTCTCCACGCAACAGAATTCCTCACTAATTGCTAAAGTTACTCAGACGGATACACACACACACACACACAC
>WNWK01020552.1:0-35620 GCA_009830355.1 Cherax destructor | reverse complement strand
GATCGAAAGGAAGATTCCCAAGGAACAATGGAAAACCCTTGGTTAATCTTTTACAAGTATGATAAACACAATAAAACACCTCTCTGTCTCAACAATTTAAAATTGACTGTTTGTACATCTAGTGAACTGTAGGGCAGAAAGTGTTGAAAGCGATAATGTGATATAGGGTAAGACTGGTATGCCAAGATGGCTGTCAGGAGGCCAAGAAAGAGCACTGTGAGAATAGGTCTGAGGTCAGATAGATCCTAGATCAGTAGCGCATTACCATAGCAGTATTATTATGCAACAGGACTCGAGCAATGGAAACATACTGTTGAATGCTTACTATTATATGGCGAATGGTTCTACAATCAGCAGTTAGTTAGTGTCCACGAGTTATCAGGCCAGGAGAAGGTAAGTAGAGGAACAGCGGAGGAGCTACAGTTCTCACGATGACAGAAGGAAGAGAAGAGAGGAACTGCTGAATCTTAGCCCTGGTGAAGCAGGTCACTAGGATGGCTGCTTGGAGCTAAGAACAAATGGCTTACCATGCAGCGGCCATCAATGAAACTTTCACCCTTCTGGCCATCTACATTTTGGGTGGAGCCGACCCAGGACGTAACACGCGAACAAAGCGATCTTCATGGACGTTGCATAGTACCTCTACAGCTGGCCAAATACAATGTAAAATAGACACAGGTGAGAAAAGAATATAAACAGCTGGGGGCTTCATCTGTAGAAGAGAAATGGTGTGTGCAAAAAGAGGTAAGATAGTGAAGAAGCATAAAGGCTGACAGTGCAGCACGGCCCGAACACTGCTTCATGTGTTGTGGCAGACAGATGTCAACAAGCGAGCATGGCAGTGGCATCGTTGGGACGGCCCTAGCGAGCGATATGTCTGTAGGGGAAGACTCGTGGTGGTTCTAGTGAACAACGCTAGTGATGAAGTTCTCACTAGAGCAAGCATAGAATATTTTACACAGAGATGACTCACGAAATAACAAAAGTCACAATACCGTGACTGGAACAACACACACACAAACCCGCACATTGTTAAATGCTCCAAACTTCAGAACACCCGTGACTTAATCTGATTCCTTTCCCCTTCTATCTCTTCCCTCTCCTTTCTTTCTTTCTCAACTGGGTTTTCTTTCTTTTGCCTTGTATTTTTCCTTCTTTATCTATATTTTAATTTTTCCCCTGTGTTCTTGCCCTTACCCTATGTGGGCTGCTAGCTTCCTTGCAGTGCTCCTCTTCCTAGAATATGACTATCTCCACTACTACTACTCCCACTACCACTACTTCTCCTTATAGTTTCCTGCTTTGTATTGGACTGATGAAGCCTCTCTGTGTCGAAATGTTTCTTCAGTAAAGATTCCCATATGTTGCATAAGTGTCTCAATTCTTCAACTTGTCGGTTTTCAAAACCATTTATTACATAAAGAGTATTATGCATTTTGACTTCACTGGAAAAAAAAACTACACCACGGGTGGGGTTAGAACCCGCGATCAGAGTCATAAAACTCCAGACCGACGGGCTAGCCACAGGGCCAGCTGGCTACAGCCAGATTCGTCCATTATTATTATTATAATCAAATAGAAGCGCTAAACCACAAGGGTTATACAGCGCTGCAGGTAATTGCAGGATGGCAGGAGAGTGGGTTGTAAAGAGGGAGATGGATGATTAGTAGGGTATGGAGTGTAGCAGGACGGTGGATAGTGCAGGGATAGAGGGTAGCAAGAGATTGAGCTAGAAGGGACTGAGGGAGGTGCTAGAGGTATAATCATCAGAGTTTGTGTAATATGTCAGTTTCTGTCAAAAAGTCAACGAGAGAGTCAGGATTAAAGGAGGGTCCATCTGCAAGAAGGGAAGGTAAAGAAAGGGCCGCAGAGCGAAGACGACGTTGGAGGTAAATTCTACGTGCTCGTTGATAGAGTGGGCAGTCCAACAGAATATGTCGAACAGACACTGGAACCTGACAATGCTCACAGAGAGGGGCAGGGAGCCTCTCCATGAGATACCCGTGAGTAAGACGAGTGTGGCCGATGCGAAGACGGGAGAGTGTAGTCTCCCAACCTCGACATTGGTGACAAGAAGGCCAGAAACCTATAACCGGTTTAATAGAATGAAGTTTGTTATTTAGCAGGTCAGACCAGCGTTGTTGCCAACGGGTGCAAAGGTGGGTAGCAATGACCACAAAATAGTCTGTGAAAGGAATACCTCTATATGAAACTGGAAGGTCATGTCCTGCTGACCGTGCAGCAGTGTCTGCCTGTTCACTGCCCTGTACGTCAACATGACCAGGGACCCAACAAAACAATATCTTTGTGCTTGCTAAAGATACGGCTAACCAAAGTTGGATACGAAGAACTAGGGGTGAGGTGTATCAATTTTACGGATAGCCTGTAAAGCACTATGGAAATCTGAAACGACCACAAATGGTGACACAGGCATAGATGTAATACGGATAAGTGCCACAAGAATGGCATACAATTCAGCCGTAAAGATGCTAGCCGAGGGTAACAGATGCCCTCGCACGACATTGTCCAGAAAGACTGCTGCGAATCCGACACCGTCAGACGACTTTGAACCATCTGTGTATACTGCGATGGCATGGGAATGAGAACGGAAATGGTCTAGAAAGAAAGAGCGAGAAGCCGCCATAGGTAGTTGGGCTTTCGCGCAAGGTAGAGGAATAGAACAGACACGGACAGCAGGAACTTCCCAAGGGGGTAGGGGAAAGGGAGATGTCACATGAACGTATAAAGGTGGTAATTGAAGGGAAGACAAGAGTGAATGTAGACGAAGAGAAAAGGGATGAAGTAAACAGGGGCGACGGACAAATAAAGAGCGCCTACTAACATCTGTGACAATCCTATACATGGAAGGATTGCAGAGGTCATGGGAGCGAACATAATAGCGAATGCAATGTGCATCACGACGATCAGGCAAGGATGGAATGTTCACTTCTACATAGAGGCTCTCAACCGGGGAAGAACAAAATGCACCAAGGCATAAACGCAATCCCTGGTGATGTATGGGATTAAGGCTAGAAAGACTAGCAGGGGAAGCCACTGAATATATCTGGTCACCATAATCGAGTTTCAATAAAATTAGGGCTGAGTGCAGGCGGAGGAGAGTGCTATGATCAGCCCTCCACGAAAGAGGTGCGAGGGTTTTTAAAAGGTTCAGCCGGCTATGACAAGTTGCCTTCAGAGAGGTAATGTGAGGTTTCCAGGACAATCGACGGTCAAACAGGAGGCCGAGAAACCTGACTGTATCACGTTCTGGGATATGTGAGCCGTATAGGTACAACGGATGATCAGAGACCACTGAACGTCTAGTAAACGTAATTTGAAGAGTTTTGTTAGTAGAAAATTTAAACCCATGAGAGGCGGCCCAATCGGAAACTTGGTTGATGGCATGCTGGAGGGAAACTGCAATGAGGTGACAGTCAGCACCCGCACAAGCTATAGCAAAGTCATCCACATAAAGCGATGACCAAATGTTGGATGGGAGAACTGATGCCAGATTATTTATAGCAAGAAGAAAGAGTGCTGTGCTCAGAACACAACCCTGGGGACACCTTCAGCTTTGGACAAAGTCCGGGGAAAGCTCATTACTAACCCGGACACGGAAATTTCTTTCAGTTAAGAAAGCCTTAAGGAAAAATGGTAGATTGCCTCGGAGGCCTAAGGAGTGGGCCTGGGTCAAGATATTATACTTCCAAGTTGTGTCATAAGCCTTCTCAAGATCGAAAAAGATGGCGATAACCGAGTGGTTATTGGCAAAGGCACTACGAATATACGTATCCAAGCGCAGTAAGGGGTCAATGGCAGAATGGCCCTTACGAAAGCCATATTGACTAGTGGAGAGACTACTGTGCGTCTCTAAATACCACATCAAACGTCTATTAACTAGACGTTCCATCACCTTGCAAATTGTACTGGTAAGAGAGATGGGACGGTAATGGGAAGTGTCATGTCCCGTAGTACCCGGTTTGCAAAAAGGGAGAACAATAGCAGACTTCCACAGCTGGGGAATAACTCCTTGCGACCATATAAGATTAAAATGTAGTAAGAGGACAGTGAGAGCAGACTGATGTAAATGCTGTAGCATACGAATATGTATGCCGTCTGGCCCAGCTGCCGATGATCGGCAAGCAGAGAGTGTTGCCTCCAGTTCTTGAAGGGTAAAAGGCCCATTATAAGATTCCTCTCTGAGAGAAGAAAAATCTAAGGGCTTTAACTCGCTGGCAGACTTAGAAGAAATGAACAAGGGGCATAGATGGAGCCCCTGAGAAATGCAGACCAGATGATTACCAATTTCAGTGGCAACGGCAAGAGAGTGTGCTATATCGACACCGGCAACTTGAAGAACAGGAGCCTGGTCGAGGAAGAATTTACCACTCAATTTCCGCACTTTCTTCCAGACTGCACTCATTGAGGATGCCGAAGTGACCGTGGAAATGTAATGTCACCAGCAAGTGCGTTTAGCGTTACGTATGACATGGAGAGCAATTGCTCTCTTCTGCTTAAAATCAAGGAATTTCTCTGTGGTTCTCTTATACCGGTACCTGCCCCACGCAGCGCGTTTCAAACGTACTGCCCGAGCACAAGCAGGAGACCACCAAGGCACGCACTTCTGAGAATGCTTGCCCGAGGTTTGGGGGATAGAATGTGAAGACGAAGGATGAAAAGAGATGTAAAACCTCATCACTGGAGGACGAGGAAGGAACTTCATGAAAGGTAGTAAGATGTGTGTAGAGGTCCCATTTCACCCGGTCAAATTGCCAGCGTGGGCTACGAGGAGGTGGAGAATACGAAGGGGACCTAAGGATGATTGGGAAATGATCACTATCATGCAAGTCCGGGAGGACAGACCAGGTGAAGTCAAGGACAGTTGATGAAGAGCAGATGGAAAGATCAATGCAGGAGAAAGAATGAGTTCAGGGATCAAAATGGGTAGGAGTACCCATATTTAAAACATGGAGGGGGGGAGAAGCAAGAAATGACTCCAACTGAACGCCACGGGAGTCACAGTGCGACCCTCCCCAAAGAAAATAGTGTGCGTTAAAATCGCCAAGTAATAGAAGGAGTGGCGGCAAGGAAGAAACCAGAAAATCAACATCTGGGATAGACAATGCTCGCGAAGGGGAGAGATATAAAGAACAGAGTGTATACCACTTATTCAAGTGGTTACGGGCTGCAGTGTAATGTAGAGAAGAATGAACATAGAGCTGACGGTATGGAACACCAGTGAGTATAAGAAGATCACTTTCATTAAAGGTTCCATTGGAAAAAGGATCTGATGAATACAACAAATCATAGCCTGAAAAGGGCCGGATAACAGAGGATTGCAATTTGGGTTCTTGCAAACAGACACCAAGAGGAGAAATCTGGGAGAGCAACACCTGAAGCTCACCTCAGTTACCCCTGAGGCCTCGGATATTCCACTGCAAATATGCCATGATGTATGGAGAGAAAGATATAAGTCGAAGTTAGAGGTATCTATGGACTAGGGTTAGAAAAGTCCAAGTGTGGAGGCAGCGCAAAACTTGTAATCAGAGAAGGAGGGGATGCTGTGAAGAAAGGAGGGGTATAGGTGGAGAAGAGAGAGGAGGAGGAACCGGAGGTGGAGCAGTGTCCATCAACGGTTCATTATCTGAAATAAATCCTGCAATAGCCTCCAGCGTTTCAGGAGTCATAGATGCAGGATGTGGGACCACATTTGAGATGGAAGGAGGAGGAGTGTGAGCGACAATCTGGGAGACCATAGACGGTACGAAAGTGGAGGGCGAGGAGATGGAAGAGGAAACTGTCAAAAGGGCTTGGGAGGGGACAGGAGTGGAAGCGACCTGGGGATGGGCAGTCAAGGAAGGAATTTGGGAGGGGACAGGGGATGAAGATATTGAACGAGGAGGAGGATGAACCTCCACACACGTTACAGAACTGGTCGGAGGTGAAGAACCCGGCAATGGGGATTTTTTGCCGGGCTTATGAGATGAAGAGGGGCGCTGAGGTTTAGGTGGTGAATGAGGGCGAGTAGACACAGAACTGTGCAAGTGAGTAGAGGAAGGGTGTGGACACTATGAGATGCCGAGGTAGGGACCTCGGAGCCAAGAACAGCAAAAGGATTCGAGACAGGGGTGACTGAGGATAAGGAAGCCAGGGAAGTTGGGACCCCAGAAGTGGGGCGACGTTTAGCAATGCGAGAATAGGAAATACGGGGAAGTCTCCCTTGAAGGCATAGATGAGAGACGGCCATAGAATATGAGAAGCCTTCCACCTCTTTGAGACAACGAATTTCCCGCTCATTCAGATAAACCTGACAATGGCGAGAGTACGATGGATGCACCTCATGACAGTTAAGGCAAGAGGGAGGTAGATTACAAGAAGGACTGGCATGGTCGTCGGCACCACAGACTGGGCATTCGGCCATGGACCTGCAATATTTCGCTGGATGACCAAAATGCCAGCAGTTTCTACACTGTTGTGGTGTAGGGGTCACCTTTCCAACTTGCAAATGTTGACCTGCAATGTAAACCGAAGGTGGAAGTTCACGGCAATCAAATGTTAAACGAGCTATATTGCAAGGATAACATCTTCGCTTATTGGCAGGGAGGACAAAAGTGTCAACTTTAAGGATAGGGAGTTCTTGGAGCTCAAGCTGCTCCAAAATGTCATCACCACATGTCTGGAAATTCCGTTGGACAATGGTGTGGGGTAAAATGACTACCACTACAAGAATTGAGTGAATGATGTTTGTCAATAGTGATAGGAATAGTATGTATTGTCGTAAGGAGAGAAAGATCGCGAGCTTGGCCAGCATTCTGGACCATGATGATGCGAGTGCTGCTCTTGAGAGCATGAAATGAGATATCTTTACCTACATGGCGTAGGAGAGCTTTACCAATACTATGATCGGAAAGATAGGTATTAGGAGAGGTCGGTCGTAGAGTAAAAAACTTTGTCCAATGAGTAGTGTGAAACAGAGTATTTAATGAGAGTGTATGACGAGCTAGTCGTTTCTGAGATGAACGAGAAGAAAGTGTCGAATCGTCATGTAAGGGTCTAGATCGTTTGGGTGTGGGACTGGAGGTGGTCCGACGTGCAACGGGCGAGCAATCCGAAAATTGCCGCACTGTTGAGGGAGAAGCCTGAATCAAGGTCAGAGAAGAGCGAAGGTCAGACATGTCAAAAGGGCTAGTCAGAACCCCGGAACCTGAAGCAGTGACAAACCAGCATCAACAAGAGGTACAGGGGTATTAGAGGTGTCCGAAGAGTTGTCCGTTAACGAGGTAGGGTTAGAACTAGGTGCGGTATCAAGAAGGGGCCCGGGGGTAGGTTCACGGATTAGGGCATCCATGGTTAGGTTACTTCTTTCTTTTTGTTTTTAAGAAAAAAAAAGAAAGAAGAAAATAAAATAAAAATAAAAAAAAGAATAAAAAAAGGGGGGAACGTGGAGGAATAGCCCCTAGGAGGAATGAAAGGGGCATAAATCCCCCTCCACGCCCAAGAGGACCTCAACACCGCAAGTAGTGCAGATGCTGCATGGAACCCGTGCCATACCCTACCCTTCATGCCAGTAAACCAACAATCCGGGATAGCAACCTCACATCCACCAAGCCACCTCGGCGGACAAAAGAGAGGGCGGCCGGATATCCACCACAAGGCATACCTCCTTCGGCCACCACCCCCGGAATCCGAAAGGTGGCCTCCAGAGATACACCCGTCGCCCGAAAGATACCCAAGGCCACCCCCCGGGAGACCGTAGAGGGATCGGGACATCCCCAGGCGATCCAGATTCCATGGCAAACTACACCACCGCCAAGAACCTCAACGGAATGGGATGGACCAAGGTACCCTTCCCCCTACCTAGGAACTATAATGCCTGTGGAGAGAAGCTCCCAGGGTAAAAATGGAAAGGAAATAAGGGAGGGATGAGGAGGAGGAGGAAAGGGAAAAGGGAGGATGGGGAAGATGGGAAACGGGAGGGGGGATTGGGGGGATTGGTTCGGTCTGAGGAAGAAGACCAAGAGGTCCAATTCCTCAGACCGATAGCCTCTTTTCCACGACAAGGAGCCTCCCTTAAAGAGGCCAGATTCGTCCAACTAGGTATATTTATACACCATAGGAAGGTTAGCATAGGCACCACTCTGACCACAAATGCAAGTTTTTACAGACGAATCTCCCACCAGCTTCTAACCCCGCCCGTGGTATGGTTTGTTTACAATCGTGTCATTACGATTTCGTGAGACTTCACTAGAATTATCTGAGTAATAGTGATATTAAGAGGGAAAAAGCAAAATATCACACGACAATCATTTGTGTAATCCATTCAATAATAAGTGCAGAAACTTGCCAATCAACTAGTTGTTTGCGGGGTTCAAAGTCCACTAACTTCCGGCATTACCTCATACCATGTGGAACTTGTTGGGTTGATAATGACACGTAACTTGTAGTTTGTGTGCTCAACAAGTTTGTTGCTGAAGGGATGGCATGGTGACTGTGGAGCTTGATGAATGGGGATCTTGTTGCTAAGGTCATTCAACAGGACACCGAGACCAATCATGGCATAGAATAATATGCTCGCCCAATGCCTTAGCTACGGTCTGAGAAGTTTTTCTTTGGCATCGCTTCTAACTCACAAAATCTTTTTTAAATTTGTCGATCATCACTACCAAGTGTCACTTACCTTTCTCAAAATAGAAATTTGTCAACACATCAACAGAGGTTTTTCCTCCATGACTCCGAAGTAATGGGATACTTCAAGATCTGGTTAAGACTACTGAACTTTTCTAGTTACAGTGGCATGTCACAACCTTATGAATTTCTTTCACAATGTTAAGCTATAAGTACTTTAGTCTTGTCTGTTTAATGGTATAATCTGTATTTGAATGCACTGCATCTGGATTATCATGGAGATTAACAGTTAGTATATTGCATGGTCTGGTTCTGCTGGTCTGGAAACCCTGCACAGGATCCCTTGGTAGACTGATAAGCTCCTCACAGGTACACACTGATGGAAAAGTACATCATTATCCTCCTTGGTCAAGTGGCGAGAAATATATTACTAAGTCGAATCACGTTGTTGAGCTCTCTGAGGCTTATCATTGGTGAAAGCATCGGCAACATAATCAATGCAATTTAATGAGACAATTTCTTCGGGAAATTAACCTGGCATCTTATCTGCCTTAGTGACACAACATGGGTCGCCATCCCACCTGGCATCTTATCTGCCTTAGTTGGACACCATGACAACATGGTCGCCATCCCACCTGGCATTTCATCTGCCTTAGTGACACAACATGGGTCGCCATCCCACCTGGCATCTCATCTGCCTTAGTGACACGACATGGGTCGCCATCCCACCAATATTATTTGATATTTATATACCCAGTGTTTGTGGGTCACTAAGCACTGAAAACTGCCAGTATAATATAAAGACTGGTTCTTCAAGGTGGCTGTCAGAAGGACACGAAATAAATGCTCTTAGACCTGGAGTGAGGTCAGATATGTTAGACTGCAACACCAGTAGTGCACTAGGAACAGGTCAAAGGACATTCACTTTGGATGCTTGCTTGTAGTATTTAGCGAATGATTCTACGAGGTACCAGGCCAGGTGAGGGTGAAGAGAGAAAATGAGGAGATGCAGTTCATACGTCAAAATGTTAAACTGTACTTCCCAGCGCCAAGACACAAGTCCGGCGTTGGGAAGTACAGCGCTTCGCTCACACTCCAACAGAACGTCAAATTTTAAAACCACTTGCCTACACAAGTTGGATTTCCAAACCCCTACCACTCATAATCTCATTTACCCATTCCCTCCAACCTTTCCTAGGACGACCCAGATTTAAACGGCCTCTTAAACATCATATATTTAATTGCTCTCTCTAAATGCCCAAACAACCTCATCAAGCCCACTGCAGTCCTTTGAATAATATTCTTGGAAACCCCACGCCTCTAATTTTCAAGTTCCAGTTCTCTGCATGATAGTCACCACACATTGCTCTCAAACACGACATCTCCAATGCATCCAGCCTTTTCCTCGCTGCAATGTTTAAAACCCATGTTTCACCCACAGTGTTAGTGCCACCACCTACCTTTAATTTAATTCGTTATTTCTATTCATCACTTCATCTTTCACAGAACCATCCAACGACAGGTTCTTTCCCAAATATATGGAGTATATGGAGAGAAAAAGAGAGGTTAAGAGCGTGGTGAAGCAATGTAAAAAGAGAGCAAAGGAGAGAGTGGGTGAGATGTTATCAACAAATTTTGTTGAAAATAAGAAAAAGTTTTGGAGTGAGATTAACAAGTTTAGGAAGCCTAGGGAACAAATGGATTTGACAGTTAAAAATAGGAGAGGAGAGTTATTAAATGGAGAGTTAGAGGTATCAGGAAGATGGAGGGAATATTTTGAGGAGTTGTTAAATGTTGATGAAGACAGGGAAGCTGTGATTTCGTGTATAGGGCAAGGAAGAATAACATCTTGTAGGAGTATGGAAGAGCCAGTTGTGAGTGTGGGGGAAGTTCATGAGGCAGTGGGTAGAATGAAAGGGGGTAAGGCAGCTGGGATTGATGGGATAAAGATAGAAATGTTAAAAGCAGGTGGGGATATAGTTTTTGAGTGGTTGGTGCTATTATTTAATAAATGTATGGAAGAGGGTAAGGTACCTAGGGATTGGCAGAGAGCGTGTATTGTTCCTTTGTATAAAGGCAAAGGGGACAAAAGAGAGTGCAAAAATTATAGGGGAATAAGTCTGTTGAGTGTACCTGGTAAAGTGTATGGTAGAGTTATTATTGAAAGAATTATGAGTAAGACAGAAAGCAGGATAACAGATGAACAAGGGGGCTTTAGGAAAAGTAGGGGGTGTGTAGACCAAGTTTTTATAGTAAAACATATAGGTGAACAATATGTGGATAAGGGTAAAGAGGTTTTTGTGGCATTTATGGATTTGGAAAAGGCGTATGATAGGATGGATAGGGGGGTAATGTGGCAGATGTTGCAGGTGTATGGAATAAGAGGCAGGTTACTGAAAGCAGTGAAGAGTTTTTATGAGGATAGTGAGGCTCAGGTTAGAGTGTGTAGGAGGGGGACTATTTCCCAGTAAAAGTGGGCCTTAGACAAGGATGTGTGATGTCACCGTGGTTGTTCAATATATTTATAGATGGGGTTGTAAGAGAAGTGAATGCGAGGGTATTATCAAGAGGTGTGGGGTTAAAAGATAAAGAATCGAATACAAAGTGGGAGTTGTCACAGTTGCTTTTTGCTGATGACACTTTGCTTTTGGGAGATTCTGAAGAGAAGTTGCAGAGGTTGGTGGATGAATTTGGTAGGGTGTGTAAAAGAAGAAAATTGAAAGTGAATATAGAAAAGAGTAAGGTGATGTGGATAACAAAAAGATTAGGTGACGATAAATTGGTTATCAGATTGGAGGGAGAGAGTATGGAGGAGGTAAATGTATTCACATATTTGGGAGTGGACATGTCAGCAGATGGGTCTATGAAGGATGAGGTGAATCATAGAATTGATGAGGGTAAAAGGGTGAGTGGAGCACTTCGGAGTCTGTGGAGACAAAGAACTTTGTCCATGGAAGTAAAGAGGGGAATGTATGAGAGTATAGTTATACCAACACTCTTATATGGGTGTGAAGCATGGGTGATGAATGTTGCAACGAGAAGAAGGCTGGAGGCAGTGGAGATGTCATGTCTGAGGTCAATGTGTGGTGTGAATATAATGCAGAGAATTCGGAGTTTGGAAATTAGGAGGAGGTGCGGGATTACCAAAACTATTATCCAGAGAGATGAGGTGGGGTTGTTGAGGTGGTTCGGACATGTAGAGAGAATGGAACGAGACAGAATGACTTCGAGAGTGTATAAATCTGTAGTGGAGGGAAGGCGGGGTAGGGGTCGGCCTAGGAAAGGCTGGAGGGAGGGGGTAAAGGAGGTTTTGTGTGCGAGGGGCTTGGACTTCCAGCAAGCATGTGTGAGCGTATTTGATAGGAGTGAATAGAGACAAATGGATTTTAATACTTGACGTGCTGTTGGAGTGTGAGCAAAGTAGCATTTATGAAGGGATTCAGGGAAACCGGCAGGCCGGACTTGAGTCCTGGAGATGGGAAGTACAGTGTTTGCACTCTGAAGGAGGGGTGTTAATGTTGCAGTTTTATAACTGTAGTGTAAAGCACCCCTCTGGCAAGACAGTGATGGAGTGAATGATGATGAAAGTTTTTCTTTTTTGGGCCACCCTGCCTTGGTGGGAATCGGCCGATGTGTTAATAAATAAAAATATACTTTTTCCCTAGGTAGTAGGTTGGTAGACAGCAACCACCCAGGGAGGTACTACCATCCTTTGGTAGTAGGTTGGTAGACAGCAACCACCCAGGGAGGTACTACCGTCCTGTGGTAGTAGGTTGGTAGACAGCAACCACCCAGGGAGGTACTACCATCCTTTGGTAGTAGGTTGGTAGACAGCAACCACCCAGGGAGGTACTACCGTCCTGTGGTAGTAGGTTGGTAGACAGCAACCACCCAGGGAGGTACTACCGTCCTGTGGTAGTAGGTTGGTAAACAGCAACCACCCAGGGAGGTACTACCATCCTTTGGTAGTAGGTTGGTAGACAGCAACCACCCAGGGAGGTACTACCGTCCTGTGGTAGTAGGTTGGTAGACAGCAACCACCCAGGGAGGTACTACCGTCCTGTGGTAGTAGGTTGGTAAACAGCAACCACCCAGGGAGGTACTACCATCCTGTGGTAGTAGTTTGGTAGATAGCAACCACCCAGGGAGGTACTACCATCCTGTGGTAGTAATTTGGTAGATAGCAACCACCCAGGGAGGTACTACCATGCTGTGGTAGTAAGTTGATAGGTAGACAGCAACCACCCAGGGAGGTACTACCATTCTGAGGTAGAAGGTTGGTAGACAGCAACCACACAGGGAGCCACTACCATCCTGTGGTAGTAGTTTGGTAGATAGCAACCACCCAGGGAGGTACTACCATCCTGTGGTAGCAGGTTGGTAGGCAGCAACCACCCAGGGAGGTACCACCGTCCTGCCAAGTGAGTGTAAAACGAAAGCCTGTAATTATTTTGCATGATGGTAGGATTGCTGATGTCTTTTTTCTGTCTCATAAACATGCAATATTTCAGGTACGTCTTGTTACTTTTACTTACACTTAGGTCACACTAAAGTAAGGAGTCATTCATGACACTGTACACCGTGTATGTCAGGCCCATATTGGAGTAAGCAGCACCAGTATAGAGTCCATACCTAGTCAAACACGTAAAAAAATTAGAGAAAGTTCAAAAGTTTGCAACAAGATTAGTCCCGGAACTGAGTGGTATGTTTTACGAGGAGAGGTTAAGGGAACTCAACCTGATGATACTAGAGGATAGGTGGGGTAGGGAGGACATGATAACAACGTATAACATACTGAGAGAAATTGACAAGGAGGACAGGGCTCGAATGTTTCAGAGATGGGACACATGAACAAAGGGCCACAATTGGAAGTTGAAAACCCAGACGAGTCATAGGGATGTTAGGAAGTATTTCTTCAGCCACAGAGTTGTCAGGAAGTGGAATAGTCTGGAGAGTGATGTAGTGGAGAGTGGAGAGTGAGAGAGTGGACCTAGTAATGACGAGAGAAGAGGCAGGGCCAGGAGCTATGACTAGACTCCTGCAATCACATTTAGGTGAGTACACACACACACACACAGCGTAAGGACACTGCGTGGGCGAGTCACAACTTTAGTGCTCCGTGAATATAAGTGTTTTTGAGGGATACACAAGGGTACTGCAGGGGTTATCAAGTGTGTCAGGGTAGTGAACAACCCTTGAAGCGATTTACGAGTTGCCCTGAGCCACATAAGTGTGGGGAGAGCCATAATTTTATAAGTGAACTGGAAATAAATATTTGGTGGCGGGGTTAGAGTGGGCCTGGTGTGCTCCAGGCGACGTTGCCACATGTGTCACCCTAGATAATAAAGTGAAATAAATATGTGACAAGTGAAAGTAATACAGTGAATAAGTTATATTATATATTGACAAGAAACGAAAGTGGATATACGCCAGAACATCACATCGAGTTGGACAATCTACAGGCTACTACACGCTGGACAAGCTGCATGGTTGCGTGGTTTTCGGGGTGTCGAGTGTAACTTCCAATTACCTAACCACAAAGCTGTTTGTGAACGGTCAACTCTCATAGTAAGATAAGGAATAGGATATCAAGTACTCGGTAACAAATAGCAATTGATAATTTCTAGTAGAAAATGGCGAGCAGACATGTGAAGCATAGAATACATTAACTGGTAGATCAGGTGTGTCAGGTCAGGCTAGGTAGAGGAGCACTGTAGACTACGTGTTACTCGCAGACCCCACATACACACTAATACACCATAACACACAATTTCACCACTACTTTTCACACAATAAATACACACACACACACACATAAAAAATACTGTGGGGAATCGACAAGGTAGACAGTGACAGGATGTTCCAGAGAGGGAACACAGAAACAAGGGGACACAACTGGAAGCTGAAGACTCAGATGAGTCAAAGGGATGTTAGGAAGCATTTCTTCAGCCACAGAGTAGTCAAGAAGTGGAATAGTCTAGAGAAAGATATAGTGGAGGCAGGAACCATACAAAGTTTTAAGACAAGGTATTATAAAGCTCATGGAGCAGGGAGAGCAGAGACCCAGTAGCAGACAGAGAAGAGGCAAGGCCAGGAGCTGAGTCTCGACCCCTGTAACCACAATTAGGTGAGTACACACACAGGAATAGATAAGGTGGACAGAGACAAGATGTTCCAGAGAGGGGACACGAAACAAGGGGTCACAATTGGAAGTTGAAGACTCCTATGAGTCAAAGGGATGTCAGGAAGTGGAATAGCCTAGAAAGCGACGTAGTGGAGGCAGGAACCATACATAGTTTTAAGACGAGGTTTGATAAAGCTCATGGAACAGGGAGAGAGAACCTAGTAGCAATCAGTGAAGAGGCGGGGCCAGGAGCTATGACTCGACCCCTGCAACCACAAATAGGTGAATACAAATAGGTGAGTACAGGCCCATAACACACAATTTCACCACTACTCTTCACACAATTAACCCACACACACACACATACACACACACACACACAGACATGGACACACACACGGACAGACAATAAATGAAATGATGGAATACGTAGACACAAAGTGCAAAGAGGCAGAGGAACGGTTTATACCCAGAGGAAAAAGATTAAACGGGAAGGCCAGAAAGAGCCCCTGGTTTACCCAAAGGTGCAGGGAGGCAAAGACTCAGAGTGTCAGAGAATGGAAAAGGTACAGAAGGCAAAGAACCCAAGTAAACAAAGAGATTAGTAGAAGAACTAGAAACGAGTATGCACAAGTACGGAGGGAGGCCCAGAAACAGTACGAAAACGACATAGCATCGAAAGTTAAGTCCGACCCGAAGCTGATGTACAGTCACATCAGAAGGAAGACAATAGTTAAAGACCAGGTGATAAGGCTGAGGAGAGAAGATGGGGAACTCACAAGTAACGATCAAGAGGTATGTACTTGAGGTTTAAGGAAGTATTCACAGTGGAGGAAGGAAGGCAGCTGGGTAGACAGGATGGGGTGCGTCACCAACAAGGGATGTATCAAGTGCTAGAGGGCATACATACAACTGAGGAGGAGGTGAAGCAGTTACTCAGTGACCTTGATACCTCAAAGGCGATGGATCCAGACAATATCTCCCCGTGGGTTCTTCGGGAAGGAGCTGAGGTACTGAGTGTGCCACTTACCATAATATTCAACACATCCCTTGAAAATGGGCAGATACCTGAGGTATGGAAGAAGGCCAACGTAGTCCCCATCTTTAAAAAGGAGACAGAAAAGAGGCACTAAACTATAGACCGGTGTCACTTACATGTATAGTGTGCAAAGTCCTGGAGAAAATCGTCAGGAAAAGAATGGTGGAGCACCTCAAGCTGAACAGCATAATAAACACCAGACAGCACGGATTCCGGGAAGGCAAATCCTGTGTAACAAACCTCCTAGAGTTCTATGATAAAGTAACAGAGGTAAGGCAAGAGAGAGAAGGGTGGGTTGATTGCATTTTCCTGGACTGCAGGAAGGCCTTCGACACAGTTCCTCACATGAGATTAGTAAAGAAGTTGGAAAACAAGCATGTATAACAGGAAGGGCACTGGAATGGATCAGGGAATACCTCACAGGGAGGCAACAATGGGTCATGGTGCGAGATGAGGTATCACAGTGGGCGCCTGTGATGAGCGGCATACCGCAGGGGTCAGTCCTAGGACCAGTGTTATTCTTGGTATATGTAAACGACATGACAGATGGGATAGACTCAGAAGTGTCTCTGTTCGCAGATGATGTGAAATTAATGAGGAGAATCACATCGGAAGAGGACCAAGCAGGACTTCAAACAGACCTGACCTGAACAAGCTTGACATCTGGTCTAGCAACTGGCTTCTCGAATTCAATCCCACCAAATGCAAAGTCATGAAGATCGGAGAAGGGCAAAGAAGACCGCTGACAGAGTACAGGCTAGGCAGACAAAGGCTACAAACCTCGGCAAAGGAGAAAGACCTTGGGGTGAGTATAATGCCAAGCACGTCTCCGGAGGCACACATCAACCAGATATCGGCGGCAGCATATGGGCGACTAGCAAACCTAAGATTAGCGTTCCGTTACCTTAACAAGGAATCGTTCAAGACACTGTACACCGTGTACGTCAGGCCCATACTAGAATATGCAGCACCAGTCTGGAACCCACACCTGGTCAAGCACATAAAGAAACTAGAGAAAGTGCAAAGGTTTGCGACAAGGTTAGTCCACAATTCAGGGGTCTGTCCTATGAAGAAAGGTTGAGGGAAATAGGACTAACAGCACTGGAGGAAAGAAGGGTCAGAGGAGACATGATAACGACATACAAAATACTGCGGGGAATCGACAAGGTAGACAGTGACAGGATGTTCCAGAGAGGGAACACAGAAACAAGGGGACACAACTGGAAGCTGAAGACTCAGATGAGTCAAAGGGATGTTAGGAAGCATTTCTTCAGCCACAGAGTAGTCAGGAAGTGGAATAGTCTAGAGAAAGATATAGTGGAGGCAGGAACTATACATAGTTTTAAGACGAGGTATGATAAAGCTCATGGAGCAGGGAGAGCAGAGACCCAGTAGCGGACAGCGAAGAGGCGGGGCCAGGAGCTGAGTCTCAACCCCTGCAACCACAATTAGGTGAGTACACACACACACACACACACATACAGACCCATAACACACAATTTCACCACTACTCTTCACACAATTAACCCCCCCACACACACACACACATTGAAACTGGGCAACTACCTGAGGTGTGGAAGATGGCAAATGTAGTCCCAATTTTAAGAAAGGAGACAGACACGAGGCATTAAACTACAGACCTGTGTCACTGACGTGTATAGTATGCAAAGTCATGGAGAAGATCATCAGGAGGAGAGTGGTGGAGCACCTAGAAAGACACAAGCTTATAAACGACAACCAGCACGGTTTCAGGGAAGGAAAATCCTGTGTCACAAACCTACTGGAGTTTTATGACAAGGTAACAGAAGTAAGACACGAGAGAGAGGGGTGGATAGACTGCATTTTTTTGGACTGCAAGAAGGCGTTCGACACAGTTCCTCACAAGAGGTTAATGCAAAAGCTAGAGGATCAGGCACACGTAACAGGAAAAGCACTGCAATGGATCAGAGAATATCTGACAGGGAGGCAACAACGAGTCATGGTACGTGACGAGATGTCAGAGTGGGCCCCTGTGACGAGTGGAGTTCCACAAGGGTCAGTCCTAGGACCTGTACTGTTTTTGGTATATGTGAATGACATAACAGAAGGGATAGACTCAGAAGTATCCCTGTTTGCAGATGATGTGAAGTTAATGAGAAGAATCAAATCAGTCGAGGATCAGGCAGGACTACAAAGAGACCTGGACAGGCTGCAAGCCTGGTCCAGTAACTGGCTCCTTGAATTTAACCCTGCCAAATGTAAAGTCATGAATATCGGGGAAGGGCAAAGAAGACCGCAGACAGAGTATAGTCTAGGTGGCCAAAGACTGCAAACCTCACTCAAAGAAAAAGATCTTGGGGTGAGTATAATACCGAGCACATCTCCTGAGGCACACATCAATCAGATAACTGCTGCAGCATACGGGCGGCTGGCAAACCTAAGAATAGCGTTCCAATACCTCACTAAGGAATCATTCAAGACTCTGTATACCATATACGTCAGGCCCATACTGGAGTATGCAGCACCAGTTTGGAACCCACACCTGGTCAAGCACGTCAAGAAATTAGAGAAAGTGCAAAGGTTTGCAACAAGACTAGTCCCAGAGCTAAGGGGATTGTCCTACGAAGAAAGGTTAAGGGAAATCGGCCTGACGACACTAGAGAACAGGAGGGTTAGGGGAGACATGATAACGACATATAAAATACTGCGAGGAATAGATAAGGTGGACAGAGACAAGATGTTCCAGAGAGGGGACACAGAAACAAGGGGTCACAATTGGAAGTTGAAGACTCCTATGAGTCAAAGGGATGTTAGGAAGTATTTCTTCAGTCATAGAGTTGTCAGGAAGTGGAATAGCTTAGAAAGCGACATAGTGGAGGCAGGAACCATACATAGTTTTAGGACTAGGTTTGATAAAGCTCATGGAGCAGGGAGAGAGAGGACCTAGTAGCAATCAGTGAAGAGGCGGGGCCAGGAGCTATGACTCGACCCCTGCAACCACAAATAGGTGAGTACAAACACGCCCCGATGGCATAGTGGCTAGCGCTCTTACTTCACGCACGGAGGGCCCGGGTTCAATTCCCGGCGGGGCCGAAACATTTTGAAGTGTTTCGTTACACACACACACACATACATACAACAGGCCTAGTGTCTAATCGACATGTGCCTAGGACAAAATGGTAACTAACTAACAAAGCAACACACACACACACACACACACACAACTAACACAACTACACACACACACACACACATAGATCACACACACGCATAGAATACATTAACTGGTAGATCAGGCGTGAGTCAAGTTACGCCAGGTAGAGGAGCACTGCAGATGACGTATCACTCACAAACTCCACATACACACCCATACACATAACACACAATTTCTCCTCTACTTTTCACACAACCCACACACACACACACATACATACACATACATACACACAATACATACAGCAATTGGTCCAGTAATTGGCTCCTGGAGTTCAACCCAACCAAGTGCAAAGTCATGAAGATTGGGGAAGGGCAAAGAAGCCCGCAGACGGAGTACAGTCTAGGGGGCCAGAGACTACAAACTTCAATCAAGGAAAAGATCTTGGGGTGAGTATAACACCAGGCACATCTCCTGAGGCGCACATCAACCAAATAACTGCTGCAGCATACAGGTGCCTAGCAAACCTAAGAACAGCATTCCGACATCTTAATAAAGAATCGTTCAGGACCCTGTACACTGTGTACGTTAGGCCCATACTGGAGTATGCAGCACCAGTTTGGAACCCACATTTATCCAAGCACGTAAAGAAACTAGAGAAAGTGCAAAGGTTTGCAACAAGACTAGTCCCGGAGCTAAGGGGTATGTCCTACGAGGAGAGGTTAAGGGAAATCGACCTGACGACACTGGAGGACAGGAGAGATAGGGGAGACATGATAACGACATATAAGATACTGAGAGGAATTGACAAGGTTGATAGAGACAGAATGTTCCAAAGATGGGACACAGCAACAAGGGGACACAGTTGGAAGTTGAAGACTCAGATGAATCACAGGGATGTTAGGAAATATTTCTTCAGTCACAGAGTAGTCGGGAAGTGGAATAGCTTGGGAAGCGATGTAGTGGAGGCAGGTTCCATACACAGCTTTAAGAAGAGGTATGATAAAGCTCATGGCGCAGGGAGAGTGACCCAGTAGCGGCCAGTGAAGAGGCGGGGCCAGGAGCTATGTCTCGACCCCTGCAACCACAACTAGGTGAGTACAACTAGGTGAGTACACATACATACACACACATACATACACACACATACACATACACACACACACACACAAAACTAACACACACACACACACACAAAACTAACATACACACACAAAACTAAAACACACACAAAAAAATAACACACACAAAACTAACACACACACACACACACACACACACACACACACACACACACACACACACACACATACAGGCACTCACAGACTCTTTCCCCCTGCTCCCTCCCCCCACCTCTCCTCCACTCCCTTCCCTGAACCCTCCCTCTCCCACCCTCCTTCTCCCATTCTCTCTCCACTCCTCCTCCACTCTCTCCTCATATTCCCTCCCCCCCACCTCTCTTCCATTTCCACACTGTCTCCAGTTTCTCCTCTCCCTCCCTCCACCCCCACACAAATGCTCAGGCAATCACACCACAAAACAACCACACAGAAATACATAGTTTTTCACTGTGGCATCTTAAAAAAAAAAATGGGGTGCCAGAGAGCAGGACGGGAAACTAAGGGACTGGAGGATGAGTCTGTGAAGGAAGATTGGGCAGCAGAGCTCATGAAAAGGGAACATGAGTGGGGAAGAAAGCTAGAGGAGCTTAGCATGAAAATGGAGGAGATGATAGCTGCAGAAAGCAAGAAAATGGAGGAGAGGATAGCTGCAGAAAGCAGAAAGTGGGAGAAGCAAGTCACAACAGCAGAAGCTAAGATACAGAGATTAGAAGAGGAGCTGAAAAATTTGAAACAGCCTAAAGAACTAAAAGGCAATGTGGACATGGTATCAGAAACTGCTACCTCAGACTCAAAGAAGGGGACTGTAGAGAACGGTGTGAAACTGTATGCAGAGGCCCTATCAGATCATCATGGAGCCAGAGATAAAGAGAGGATCACATCAGGAACAATCGAAGGGAGTGTAGAAAAAGGGAGAGCTAAGCTATACGTAGAAGCCCTAACAGACCACAGCAGTGCACAGGGAAAGTTAAGAAGGGAAAGCGACAAGCCACTGGGCCAAGGGATAACAGAAAGTGAAGAGATTGAAGAAAGGATAGCTGCAATGGAGGCAACTAAATCGAATCAGGGTTACATAGGGACAGGCAGTGGAGAATGAAGAGAGAGATCAGTCTTTGTTTATGGGCTCCCGGAAGTTGAAGGGAAAACTTATG
The DNA here is from genome assembly GCA_009830355.1 of Cherax destructor. Classification (NCBI taxonomy): domain Eukaryota; kingdom Metazoa; phylum Arthropoda; class Malacostraca; order Decapoda; family Parastacidae; genus Cherax; species Cherax destructor. Next base: position 14,427 of record WNWK01020552.1, on the reverse strand, counting down.
AAGCAAGAAGACAAGGGGAGAAAAAAGCAATTGAAAACATCATGAAAGCAATAGGAGAAGATGACATGACCCAGCTGGCAAATTTTCTGAGAATAGGGGGTTTGGAAGAGGAAGAATCAGGCCAGTCAAAGTGATTTTCAAGGCAGAATTGACTCAAACAGGATCCTGCAGGAGAAAGCAAGTCTAAGGGATATATCAGAGTACCGAAGGGTGTATCTCGACCGCGACAGAACACAAGAAGAAAGACAGAAACTGAAAGAGAGGGTACAGAGACAAAAGGAGGAAAGAGAGATGGACAGGAGAACCCAGACTCAGGAGGAAGCCCAAATACAATCACCTTCAGATGTCCCCAACCTGGACAACCCCAATGCAGCCAAACAATCAAACCCAAAACACACATGCCATACCCAATGCTTCCACCCACCTCATTACAAACTCTACCTTCACACCAACCACCCATAGTTCCTCATCAGGTCTCCCACTTTCCCAACCCCAACGTACCCCCCAGACTACGGTATTAGAAAAGAAGTTGAAGGTTTGGTATACAAATGCAGATAGTATAACAAATAAATGTGAGGAGTGGCATGAAAAAATAAAGGAGACATCCCCAGACATAATAGCACTCATAGAAACGAAACTCACCAGGATGATAACAGATGCAATCTTTCCACCAGGATATCAAATCCTCAGGAAAGATAGAGGGGCAGAAAGGGAGGAGGAGTTTCACTGCTCATTAAGAACCAGTGGGGATTTGAGGAAGTGGAAGGAATGGATGGAATGGGCAAAAGCGACTACATAGTAGGAACAATTCAGTCTGAGAGCCATAAGGTGGTAATTGCTGTAATGTACAACCTGCCACAGAACCTCAGGATGGGTATGGGGTGCATAATAAAGATATCAAACGAAAAAAAACTAACTGCAGAAGGCCAAGAGAAGAATACGACGAGAGCAACAGAGCAATGGTAGACACACTAGCCGAGGTGGCCAGAAGAGCCCACATGTGGAGAGCAAAGTTACTAGTTATGGGTGATTTCAATCACAAGGAGATTGACTGGGAAAACCTGGAGCCCCATGGAGGTCCTGAATCATGGAGAGCCAAGATGATGGATGTGGTACTGGAAAACCTCATGCATCAACATGTTAGAGACACTACCAGAGAGAGAGGTGAGGATGATCAAGAAAGACTGGACCTAGTATTCATCTTGAGTAGTTCGGACATCGAGGATATCATGTATGAAAGGCCCTTGGAGCTAGTGATCATTTGGTTCTGGTTTTGATTATATAGTTGAGCTACAAGTGGAAAGGGAGCAGGAATAGGAAGGGAGAAACGAAACTACAAAAGGGGGGACTACACAGGCATGAGGAACTTCCTACAAGACGTTCAGTGGGAGAGAGAATTGGCAGGAAAAACAGTAAAAGAAATGATGGAATGTGTGACAACCAAATGCAAAGAGGCAGAGGAGAAATTTGTCTCAAAGGAAAACAGAAGTAACGGGAAGACCAGAACGAGTCCTTGGTTCACCCAAAGGTGTAGGGAGGCAAAAATTAAGTGCACTAGAGAATGGAAAAAGTACAGAAGACAAAGGACCCAGGAAAATAAAGAGATTAGCCAAGAGCCAGAAACGAATATGCACATGTAAGAAGGGAGGCTCAGCGACAATACGAAAATGATATAGCATCAAAAGTCAAGTATGACCCAAAGCTGTTTGTGAGGGAAAAGTCCATAGATAGGAGTGATGAAAGTGTGAAGGTATGTAGAGTGATGGTTGAATGGTAGTTTGCTTGTTGAGGTGGGGTGAGTGTCTAGCTGCTGCTATACCACCCCCTTTTCCACCCGGTGAGAGGTGTAATGCTGGGCTCCAGCCACAGGTTGAAATCACTCGACTGACCATGCCCGACCTCACTGTAAGTACTTTACAGCTGCTCGTATCTTAATTATGTTATGTTCAAGAGCTTCACTCTTTAATTTGTGTTGAGCTTCACTCATGTTTAGCAACATTCATTTCTGCTCTGTCCTGCCTTGGTTTTGGTAAAGTTATTTTACAGTATCACCATTTCTTTTAAAGGCCTTATGCCTACTATGTAAATTAATAAGAGTGGTGAGTAATTCGTGTGGTTTCTTTCACAGTCCTCTGTTTCCGCATGGATCATCGGATTCAAGGCTGAGTGGGGGCCGGGTCTCACCAATTGAGAAACAGAGTAGTTACCACCAATTCTTCGCTACACCAGTAGTTCCTAAGTACACTCTAGACACCTCAGGCAACTGTACTTTACCAGGGGACAACTTTCACCTGAGTCCCTGACATCATTTGTGACATTGGATGTGGAAAACTGTGGGATTTGTGGGAAACATCGAGGCAACAACAACAACAACAACAATACCACTCACGGAGTCGAACATGGATTCATTGCTTCTGTGTTAACAAGATCAACAAGTGAAAATATGTAGCTTTGGATCAGATATATATATTTTTTGTTTTCATTTTTCATTTTTCTTAAGATCGGATTATTATAATCATATTTACTATTTATTATTTACATTTCTTTCTATTAAAATAAAGTGTTTATTTTTCTTGTTATTATTGTCTTTTTCTATTATACTTTTCCTAAGAAGATTGGCAACAACCTTCACAAGTGGCGACCTTGCCAGGATTCGACTCAAAGCTTCGACACCTCGAACATGATTCGACGCTACTCGGACTAGAGCCGGCGATACCTGGCTACATTATTGGAACCCGCCATCAGTGACGGTGGTTACCTCCACCGCTCCACACCACAGATGGTTGCCACCCTCCATAAGTATTAATTTGCTATAGTAGGACTACAGTAAAGGTATTTAAAGGATTTGGTGATTGTTAAATACTCTTTGTTTATGTTAGTCAAGTCAAGGCAGGATGTGCTAGTTACTTCTGCCACCTTTGTTTTGAGCTTGAAGATTATTTTAGGAATAGACTCTAGGGATCCGAGATTTTCCAGTGATAAATCTTCTTCACAGTTCTTGTATGTTATATCAAGGGAACTGTCATAGGACACTCTTGATTATAGTGGGAAGAGTGGATGGTCAAGTGATCCCATTCTCCTTACTGTTTGGTCGGAGCTGGCATAGAACCCTCCGGTCAATTTATACTGTATAAATCGAAGGTATTGAACCCTCCGGTTTTGTTTGTTCAGTTGTAGTGGAGCAGGATTTGAACCCTCCGTTTTCTATTATCTGTTTCATTCACCCAGTAAGTTAAGTTATCCCGGTTAGTATGGAGGAATACCAGTTCTGAATGAATGCTGGGGTTAAACTAGGTATTACAGGGAAAACTTTAGAATCGTTCATTGCTACTAAGATTCAGGAAAAAAAGAATGAAATTGAAAGAGAGAAACAAGAGAGACAGTTAGAAAGAGATCGAGAAAGACAAGAGAGACAGTTAGAAAGAGAACTAGAAGAAAAAAAACGTGATAGACTTGATCGTGAAGAAAGAGCTAAAGATCGTGAAGAGCACAAGTACGGGAACAAGAGGCTAGAGAACGTGATGCACGCGCTCTAGAGAAAGAATTAGAGGAAAGAGCAAAAGCTAGAGAACATGAGGAACGAGAGAAAGAGAAAGATCGTGAGTTAGAGAAAGCTCGCCTGGTATTAGAGAATAAGAAACTAGTTCTTACTCAGTAGAAATTAAATGAGGGCGTAGTGGAGAGACCCACTCCTTCATATACGCCCACACCAAACTTACCACCCTTCACAGAGGGGGAAGACATAACTTCTTATATTATCAGATTTGAAAATACAGCTACCCTCTGTGAATGGCCAGTGGATTCTTGGGCTACTAGGCTGGGTATGTTATTCTCAGGGACAGCTTTGAACATTTATGCAACTTTGTCACAGGATATCATTTGTGACTATAATCTGTTGAAGAATAAATTCTTAAGGCCTACCAGAAAACAACTAACTCTTATAGGAAGAATTTCAGGTATGCCGCATTACAACACGGTCAGAATTTCCAGCAGTTACAGATTACTCTCTTTCGTTTGTTTGATTTTTGGATAGACAGCGCAGGAATTGATCACACTTAAATATGGATCCCGGGCTACAACCTATACAGGTGTGACAGAGTGAACAGGCAAAAAGGGGGGGTTGGCCTGTATATCACAGAGTCACTTATATGTTCAGAACTACTAAATGCCTCAAATGATGTAGTTGAAGTATTAGCAATAAAGGTCGAGAATCAAAACCTGGTCATCGTGGTTGTCTACAAGCCCCCGGATGCAACGTCCCAACAATTCCAGGAACAGCTTCTGAAAATTGACCACTGTCTGGAAAATCTTCCAGCTCCTGCCCCAACATCTTGCTACTGGGGATTTCAACCTCAGGCACCTAAAATGGAGGAACATTGCAAACAATGTGGTAGCAGAGATAACACCAGGAGGCAGCTCAGATGAAAATTCACACATGCATGAACTTTTAAATCTCTGCACCAAGTTCACCTTAAACCAGCAAATAGTAGAGCCCACAAGATTAGAGAATACGCTGGACCTCATCTTCACCAACAATGATGATCTGATACGAAATATCATCATATCAAAAACAATATACTCAGATCACAACATAATAGAGGTCCAGACATGCATGCGGGGAGCCCCAGATCAACAAAATGTGATCAGCCGTGAGGGAGCTTTCTCCAAATCCAACTTCAATAACAAAAACATAAGGTGGGACCAAGTAAACCAAGTCCTAAATGATATAAACTGGGAAGATTGCCTAAGCATCACGGATCCCAACCTATGTCTAGAACAAATTAACTCTGTGGTACTTGAAGTTTGCTCAAGGCAAATTCCCTTAAGGAAAAGGAGGAGAAGATGCAAACTAGAAAGAGAGAGGCGCTCCCTATACAGGCAAAGGCACAGAATAACGGAGCGGCTACAGGAGGCCAATATCTCTGAAATACGTAGGGAGACACTAGTCAGAGAAATAGGAAACATCGAATTAAAACTAAAGGAATCTTATAGGAATCAAGAGACAGGGGAAGAACTAAGAGCCATAAATACAATTGAAAGAAACCCTAAGTATTTCTTTTCCTATGCAAAAACAAAGTCGAGAACAACAACCAGTATTGGGCCCCTACTTAAACCGGATGGGTCCTACACAGATGACAGCAAGGAAATGAGTGAGTTACTTAAATCCCAGTATGACTCAGTCTTTAGCGAGCCACTAACCAGACTGAAAATCGAAAACCTAAATGATTTTTTCATGAGAGTGCCACAGAACTTGACAGATGCATGCCTTTCTGACATCATCACGACGCCAAATGACTTCGAAAAGGCAATAAATGACATGCCCATGCACTCCGCTCCAGGCCCAGACTCATGGAACTCCGTGTTCATCAAGAACTGCAAGAAGCCCCTATCACATGCTTTTAACATCCTATGGAGAGGGAGCATGGACACTGGGATCGTCCCGCAGCTACTAAAAACTACAGACATAGCCCCGCTCCACAAAGGGGGCAGTAAAGCAATAGCAAAGAACTACAGACCAATTGCGCTAACGTCCCATATCATAAAAATCTTTGAAAGGGTTCTAAGAAGCAAGATCTCCACCCATCTTGATACCCATCAATTGCACAACCCAGGACAGCATGGGTTTAGAGCAGGCCGCTCCTGTCTGTCCCAACTACTGGACCACTACGACAGGGTCCTGGATGTTCTAGAAGATAAACAGAATGCAGATGTTATATACACAGATTTTGCAAAAGCCTTTGACAAGTGTGACCATGGTGTAATAGCACAGAAAATGCGTGATAAAGGAATAACAGGAAAAGTTGGTAGATGGATCTATAATTTCCTAACACGTAGAACACAAAGAGTAGTAGTCAACAGAGTAAAGTCTGAGGCAGCTACTGTTAAAAGCTCTGTTCCACAAGGCACAGTACTTGCTCCCATCCTATTCCTCATCCTCATATCAGACATTGACAGGGATATAAGCCACAGTGCTGTGTCTTCCTTTGCAGATGACACCCGAATCTGTATGACAGTGTCCACCATTGAAGACACTGCAAGACTCCAAGCAGACATAAACCAAATCTTTAAATGGGCTGCAGAAAACAATATGAAGTTCAATGATGAGAAATTTCAATTACTCAGATACGGAAAACGTGAAGAAATTAAAATCTCATCGGAGTACAAAACTAATTCCAACCACACAATAGAGCGAAAAACTAATGTCAAAGACCTGGGAGTGATCATGTCAGAGGATCTCACCTTCAAGGACCATAACAATGTAGCAATTGCATCTGCTCGAAAAATGACAGGATGGATAATGAGAACCTTCAAAACCAGGGATGCCAAGCCCACGTTGACACTTTACAGATCGCTTGTTCTATCTAGGCTGGAATACTGCTGCACACTAACTGCACCTTTCAATTCGGGTGAAATTGCTGACCTTGAAAATGTGCAGAGAACCTTCACCGCACGCATAAGTGCGATAAACCACCTCAACTACTGGGAACGCTTGAAGTTCCTAAACCTGTACTCTCTAGAACGCAGGCGGGAGAGAGACATTATTATATACACATGGAAAATTCTCGAGGGCTTAGTACCAAACTTGCACACACAAATCACTCCCTACGAAAGCAAAAGACTCGGCAGGCGATGTAACATCCCCCCAATGAAGAGCAGGGGTGCCACTAGCACGTTGAGGGACAACACAATAAGTGTGAGGGGCCCAAGATTGTTCAACTGCCTCCCAGCATACATCAGGGGGATTACCAACAAGCCCCTGGCTGTCTTCAAGCAGGCACTGGACAGGCACCTCAAGTCGGTACCTGATCAGCCGGGCTGTGGTTCATACGTTGGACTGCGTGCGGCCAGCAGTAACAGCCTGGTTGATCAGGCTCTGGTCCAACAGGAGGCCTGGTCACTGACCGGGCTGCGGGGGCGTTGACCCCTGGAATTCTCTCCAGGTAGACTCCAGGTAGACTTATGAATCTCTTAGAGATTTCATGGTTGCCGACCAGTTCCTGACGGCTCTGCCCCACCAGATACGAACCTTCATTAGAGAACGTAATCTGATTAAGGCTGCGGAAGTTGCTGAGGCTGCTGACTTGTATGCGGAAGCCCATAATTCCTATAAGGGCCTGAAGGGATCGATCCCTAAGGGCAATGGTTCATCAGAACCAAAGGTTAAGTCTCATGTAGAGGGAGAACAAAAATCATTTATCCCAGTTTGTCATGTATGTGGTGGAAAAGGACATAAACGCCCTGATTGCCCTTCTAAGATAGTTCACAAGGTGGGTAGATGCGTCAAAGAAGGTAATGAACAAGCTCCCTTCTGTTCAGGAACAGTTAATGGTCTTAAGGTATCTAAGATATTAAGAGACACTGGATGCACTTGTATAGTCATTTTGGATAAACTGTTCCATAATCTCAAACCCACACATGACTCCACTACTCTTTCAGATTACTTGGGCCGTACAGACACGTTTCCTACCATGCGGTGTTACATCAGGTCCAAATGGTTTACAGGTTGGACTAATGCGGTACTAGCTCCCATCACAACTTGCTCTATAATAATAGGTAACGTTAAAGGTGCCATTCCTCCTTGGAAGAGTGATCTTTCGTTACCTCAAATAGATGCAAGTTTTTCAGCTCAGCCTCCTCCCAAGGTAGATAAAATCCTGATCAGTTCTATTGCTAAATCTCCCTTATCTCATAGTAATAGTCATTTAAAAGATGTAACAAATGATACTGCACTCGGAATCGAGATGGCAGGATCACCTGTTCACTCAGTAGATGACAGTAATGTTGCCACCTCCAACCATATACCATCTGTCCCAAGTAAAGTAAAGACTAAAGCTCAGGCTTCACCTTCTATTGATCCTTTAATTGCCACAGATCTTCGGTCCAAAGATGACTTTATCAATTTACAGCAGACTTGCCCGTTACTTCGGGATTGCCATAGTCATGCTATAAATAATACAGTTATCCAGGGAAGATACTCGTCACATAAGTTTGAATATCGTGACGGGATCTTATATAAATCTGTGTTTAAACCTAATTCTCTTACAGTAGATTATTCCCTCCTAGTCATTCCCGACCAATGCCGCGAGTCAATTCTCCAAATGGCTCATGACCTGCCAGTGACCGAACACTGGGCCCATCGTAAGAAGTGGCATAAAATCAGACATACGTATTTCTGGCCATATATGTACACGCAGGTGTCAAAGAAGTATGGGTCGTGCAACAGGTGTCAATGGCTTACTACACCTCATATCCACGATCCTGCTTATGGTACTTATGAGCCTATAAGTTCCCTCCACCGGAAACGAGATACCCATAACTTAAATTCTATTTACTGGAGAAAGAATTCATTCTAGAAACAGATCATAAACCATTGGTATACCTAGAAACTTTTAAGGGAACCAACAGTCGCCTCTTGAGGTGGACATTGGCACTCCAAGCTTTTAAGTTTCATATTGTGTATATCAATGGTTCATCTAATTATTTCTCTGACTGGTTAAGTCGTGACAGTCAGTAGAATATTTGTACTTATGCGACTTTCATTTTTTGGGGGGGACTTTTACCTCATAATTTCTACTTCTATTCCTTGACTAGCAGTCTTGGTATGGGGGAGTGTGAGGGAAAAGTCCATAGATAGGAGTGATGAAAGTGTGAAGGTATGTAGAGTGATGGTTGAATGGTAGTTTGCTTGTTGAGGTGGGGTGAGTGTCTAGCTGCTGCTATACCCCCCCCCCTTTTCCACCCGGTGAGAGGTGTAATGCTGGGCTCCGGCCACAGGTTGAAATCACTCGACTGACCATGCCCGACCTCACTGTAAGTACTTTACAGCTGCTCGTATCTTAATTATGTTATGTTCAAGAGCTTCACTCTTTAATTTGTGTTGAGCTTCACTCATGTTTAGCAACATTCATTTCTGCTCTGTCCTGCCTTGGTTTTTGGTAAAGTTATTTTACAGTATCACCATTTCTTTTAAAGGCCTTATGCCTACTATGTAAATTAATACTAGAGTGGTGAGTAATTCGTGTGGTTTCTTTCACAGTCCTCTGTTTCCGCACGGATCATCGGATTCAAGGCTGAGTGGGGGGCCGGTGTACTCACCAATTGAGAAACAGAGTAGTTACCACCAATTCTTCGCTACACCAGTAGTTCCTAAGTACACTCTAGACACCTCAGGCAACTGTACTTTACCAGGGGACAACTTTCACCTGAGTCCCTGACATCCTTTGTGACATTGGATGTGGAAAACTGTGGGATTTGTGGGAAACATCGAGGCAACAACAACAACAACAACAATACCACCACGGAGTCGAACATAGATTCATTGCTTCTGTGTTAACAAGATCAACACGTGTAAATATGTAGCTTTGGATCAGATGTATATATTTTTTGTTTTAATTTTTCATTTTTCTTAAGATAGGATTATTATAATCATATTTATGTATTTATTATTTACATTTCTTTCTATTAAAATAAAGTGTTTATTTTTCTTGTTATTATTGTCTTTTTCTATTATACTTTTCCTAAGAAGATTGGTGACAACCTTCACACTGTTGTACAACCACATCCGGAGGAAAACAACAGTCAAGGACCAGGTAATCAGGCTGAGGAAGGAAGGTGGGGAGTTCACAAGAAACGACCAAGAAGTATGTGAGGAGCTCAACATGAGATTTAAAGAAGTATTTACAGAGGAGGCAGGAAGGACTCCAGGAATTCAGAATAAGGAGGTATACCAACAAGTGCTGGATGAAATACACACAACCGAGGAGGAGGTGAAGAAGCTGTTATGTGAACTCGATACCTCAAAAGCATTGGGACCTGACAACATTTCTCCGTGGGTCCTTAGAGAGGGAGCAGAGATGTTAAGTGTGCCACTAACAAAAATATTCAACACATCCTTTGAAACTGGGCAACTACCTGAGGTGTGGAAGATAGCAAATGTAGTCCCAATTTTTAAGAAAGGAGACAGACACGAGGCATTAAACTACAGACCTGTGTCACTGACGTGTATAGTATGCAAAGTCATGGAGAAGATCATCAGGAGGAGAGTGGTGGAGCACCTAGAAAGACACAAGCTTATAAACGACAACCAGCACGGTTTCAGGGAAGGAAAATCCTGTGTCACAAACCTACTGGAGTTTTATGACAAGGTAAAAGAAGTAAGACACGAGAGAGAGGGGTGGATAGACTGCATTTTCTTGGACTGCAGGAAGGCGTTCGACACAGTTCCTCACAAGAGGTTAATGCAAAAACTAGAGGATCAGGCACACGAACAGGAAAGTCACTGCAATGGATCAGAGAATATCTGACAGGGAGGCAACAACGAGTCATGGTACGTGACGAGGTGTCAGAGTGGGCACCTGTGACGAGTGGGGTTCCACAAGGGTCAGTCCTAGGACCTGTACTGTTTTTGTATATATGTGAATGACATAACGGAAGGGATAGACTCAGAAGTGTGCCTGTTTGCAGATGATGTGAAGTTAATGAGAAGAATTAAATCAGTCGAGGATCAGGCAGGACTACAAAGAGACCTAGATAGGCTACAAGCCTGGTCCAGTAAATGGCTCCTTGAATTTAACCCTGCCAAATGTAAAGTCATGGAGATCGGGGAAGGGCAAAGAAGACCGCAGACAGAGTATAATCTAAGTGGCCAAAGACTGCAAACCTCACTCAAGGAAAATGATCTTGGGGTGAGTATAATACCGAGCACATCTCCTGAGGCACACATTAATCAGATAACTGCTGCAGCATACGGGCGGCTGGCAAACCTAAGAATAGCGTTCCAATACCTCACAAAGGAATCGTTCAGGACTCTGTACACCATATACGCCAGGCCCATACTGGAGCATGCAGCACCAGTTTGGAACCCACACCTGGTCAAGCACGTCAGGAAATTAGAGAAAGTGCAAAGGTTTGCAATAAGACTAGTCCCATAGCTAAGGGGATTGTCCTACGAAGAAAGGTTAAGGGAAATAGGCCTGATGACACTAGAGGACAGGAGGGTTAGGGGAGACATGATAACGACATATAAAATACTGCGAGGAATAGATAAGGTGGACATAGACAGGATGTTCATGAGAGGGGACACAGAAACAAGGGGTCACAGTTGGTAGTTGAAGACTCCTATGAGTCAAAGGGATTGTAGAAACTTGTCTTGGGACTGCCTTCTTGTAAGCTGCACTTTGAGCAAGCACTGTTGACACCGACACTCTGAGACACTTCTCTCAGACTTACAAGTGGCTATGGGACAAATTTCTAGCTGACTGCAGTAAAAAGAATTCCCCACTACATGCACGATACTGAAAGGGTCTAACTTACTTGATGGAGTGGACATGTGGCTCCTAAACTTCCAAGTCTTCCTAAGCTATTACCCCCTCCAAACACCATGTGCTGGGAAGAGCCTTAATCTGCAAATTAAGTGCCATTAGTGTCTTGTATTAACTCAGAATCCCCAGTTCTAGGGTATATCCTCCAAGCAATATCTAAACAGTAAGAGACACTAGCTTCCAGACTTGAACTTAAGAGACGAAGCTGGTACATACCAATACAAAAGCGTCCGACCGCTTAAGACCCACAGATAACTCACTAACGTTTCCCCCAGAAAACTGGCCAGATACTGAGAGAAAGAAAGTCTAGTCTTACTGCAATAGGTCTGGATGGAGAGAGATATCCGCGGTACTTCGGGATCTCTCCTCCGGGTCCCCATGACAGATGTTGAGTCACGTGGGGAATGCTGCTTGTTCACAGCACTTGTTCTCTGGTTGAGGTCCAGTCTGGTAAGAACGCAGGTCATGCGTCGTGAGTCCCACACTGCCTAGACTCAAGTGTGGGCTGCCAGTTCTCTCTAGCTAACATAACCTAATGCTTGCCTATTCAGGCCTTAAAACTACCTATGTTAGGGTGCTAGAGCTACATTATTAATATCTAACGTTGCTTAAATAATCCTACTATTAGTTACTAACTGTACAAACTTTCCTAGGCTTTCCTAGGAGAATAAATCTATCAATTAAAATGTACAAAATTGTTACCTCCACCAACTTGAATGTGTATCTTGTTTTGGTTGGGTGTGTGGGTTTATAAACTCTGAGGGCCGATCCATGGTATGTTTAAGGCTCCTTATGGCTCACTTACCCTGTGGAACTTGAGTGACTCAAAACGTTTCCACAGGGATGTTAGGAAGTATTTCTTCAGTCATAGAGTTGTCAGGAAGTGGAATAGCCTAGAAAGTGATGTAGTGAAGGCAGGAACCATACATAGTTTTAAGACGAAGTTTGATAAAGCTCATGGAGCAGGGAGAGAGAGAACCTAGTAGCAATCAGTGAAGAGGCGGGGCCAGGAGCTATGACTCGACCTCTGCAACCACAAATAGGTGAGTACAAATAGGTGAGTACATTCACATATACATACATGCACGCATATACAACAGGCCTAGTGTCTAATCAACATGTGCCTAGGACAAAATGGTAACTAACTAACATGCCTGTACAAGCATATATATAAACAACCCTCCTTGTTTCTCTGTAGTCTTTCTCTCTGCCTTACTAATAATGATTTTAATCTCTATTATACACTCTACCAGGTATATTCAAGAGTATTTTTTCCCTATAAATAGTACACTCTTTTTTATCTAGTTTTCCGTATACAAAGGAACCATGCATGCTGTGTCACTCCATAGGTACTTTCCTACGTTCGTGCATATACTATTGAACAAATGCACCAACCACTCCAAAATTACATACCCACCTGCTTTATCATTTAAATTTTAATCCCATTTATCCCAGCTGCTTCACCCCTTTTATTCTATCCACTGCCTCACGCACTGTGTAGCAAAACATGTCATTATTAGGGCAACATTTCGCTTTAAATAGAATTTTCTCAATTCATCATTAAACCAACATTGTCTCGCTCATGGTCTGTTTTGCTACAGGTTTCCTCTTGATTCAGGGAAACAGACCTGAATAGGAATGATAGGTGTTCCGTAGCTTGATTGGCAGCGCACTCAGCTCAAACACTGAGGTCCGGGGGTCGATCCCTGATATGGGTGGAAACATTTGGATGTGTTTCCTTAACACACCTGCTGTCCAGTTTTACCCATCAGTAAAATAGGTACCTGGGTTTTAGTAGACTGGTGTGGGTTGCATCCTGGGGACAAAATTGAACTAATTTGCCCGAAATGCATAACAATTTACTTTCTATATAGTGGTTTAGCACTTCTTTTGATTATAATAATAATGTTTGCAAGAGTTTTAAAGGAATGTAAAGAGGAACTTAGCAAACCTTTGGCAAATCTTTTCAATATATCACTACAAACTGGCATAGTGACAGACAAGTGGAAAAGGGCAAATGTAATACGTACCTATTTACAAGGCAGGTGACAGGTCCTTAGCTTCGAACTATAGACCAATAAGCCTTACCTCCATAGTTGGTAAATTTATGGAATCAATAATATCTGAGGCAATTCGTAGCCATTTTGAAAGGCATAAATTTATTAATGAATCTCAACACGGTTTTACTAAGGGGCGTTTCTGTCCTATGAATTTACTAACTTTTTTCACTAAGGTGTTTGAGGAGGTAGATCATGGTAATGAATATGATATTGTGTATATGGACTTCAGTAAGGCTTTCGATAGAGTTCCACATCAGAGACTATTGAGGAAACTTAAGGCACACGGAATAGGAGGAAAATTTTTTTCCTGGGTATAGGCATGGTTGACAAATAGGCGGCAGAGAGTTTGCGTAAATGGGGAGAAATCAGAATGGGGGCACGTCTCAAGTGGTGTCCTACAGGGGTCAGTTTTGGGCCCCCTGTTGTTTACAATTTACATAAACGACATAGTTGAGGGAATAAATTAGCAACATAAGCAAATTTGCTGATGACACCAAAATAGGCCATCCAATTCATTCTAATGAGGACATTAGAGCACTCCAGGATGATTTGAATAGACTGATGCAGTGGTCGGAGAAGTGGCAGATGCAGTTTAATGTAGACAAATGCAATGTTCTAAATGTTGGGCAGGACAATAACCATGCCACATATAAACTGAATAATGTAGATCTTAATACTTGTGATTGCGAGAAGGATTTAGGAGTTCTGGTTAGCAGTAATCTGAAACCAAGACAACAGTGCATAAGTGTTCGCAGTAAAGCTAACAGAATCCTTGGCTTCATATCAAGAAGTATAAATAATAGAAGTCCTCAGGTTGTTCTTCAACTCTATATATCTTTGATATGGGTGGAAACATTTGGATGTGTTTCCTTAACACACCTGCTGTCCAGTTTTACCCATCAGTAAAATAGGTACCTGGGTTTTAGTGGACTGGTGTGGGTTGCATCCTGGGGACAAAATTGAACTAATTTGCCCGAAATGCATAACAATTTACTTTCTATATAGTAGTATGTCATTGATGTCAGCTATGGTCTGTATACCATGCA